>JAJOOR010001440.1:0-107145 GCA_036250505.1 Solanum acaule | reverse complement strand
TGTAAGCAAGTAACAGATTGTTGTTTAAGTAACAAGTAAGCAAGATTCAAACTTTGAGTTATCAATATGAGAGAGAAACTAGGGTACGTGTGTTCCCCACAAGCTCTTAACGAAGTAATCCTAATAATAGTAATCCTTTCCTACTGTTTTACTTGCAAAGTTGGTAAGTTAGGTATCCCTAAGTGATTGGTCCTCCAAATAGGGAATTTCACTACGCACCTTTGTCTGGCAACAAATGTATACTTTACTAACCGTTACCTTTACCCCAGATTATACATCACACCTCCTTGGTCCGACAAGTAGGAATGAGGCAAGTTCTAACACGTGCACTCGTTAAAAAGACTTCTAAGCGAAAGAATTAGCAATACATGCATCAACACTATTCAAGAATTACTTAATTATTATTCATACTTTGTTAATTGCTCATGGTTCCCACAACCCTAGATGTGGATTTAGCTACTCATGCTTGATAGTTCAGAATTCATAATTAGATTAGAAGAATTCATGAACTTACAAGTAGAATTGATGAAACCCAAAATCTTCAATTGAAATTCAAACAGAAAATTGTATAAAACGAATTCCGGAAATCAAATTGCTAAAGTTTGCATGTTAATTCCCAAAACACCAAAAACTAAGAGTTTACAATAATGTCTAACCCCCAAAAATGAGGTTTATAACTCCTATTTATAGAAAAACAAATCCTAAATAAAAAAGGAAACAAAATAAGGAAATAACTGGTAGGACGCGATTTCAAACGACGCTTCAACCTACAAACTGTGGGTCGACCTACGGTCCGTAGGTCCCCTCCGTGGCTCAACACTTAGAAACTTTCATCAGGTATCGGAACTCTCAACTCTTAGATCTTTAATGACGGACGTGCAGGATGGATCGTAGGTCGACCTACGGTCCATCGTCTTATCCTTTGGTTCCACACTTGTCAGACTTCCCTGAAGTTTTACCTATTATGCCTCACCCACGGTCCGTGGACTAGACTACAGTCCGTCCTGGCACTCCGTGGTTTGAGTTACTGGAACTCAACCTCCAGGACAAGACTTTACTACTACCCATCCATAACCTGTGGTTGGACCTACGGTCCGTGGGTGGTCACTTCTGCATCTTTTCAACTCGCATCTTCATCAACTGCATCTAATCCTATTTCCTACAAACATTATACGCAAAACATCAGTTCTAATCCAAAATAGCCCAAGACACACACAAACTCTAAGTGAAACGCATCAAAAATATCGTAAACTCATAGTACATCAATTATCCGCGAGTGTTATTATGCCGAGGTAATTTTTGACTAGTGATTTGATATAAGGTTGATTGGAAATGGTTTTGGCTAGTGATATTGTGCCGATAGGAAATGGTTCCGATGAGAGATTGGTAATAGTGATTTGATGCATTTTAATGCTTATGTGGGCTTAGTTGTTAATTGTGATTGATACACTTGTTGCATGTGATTGATCTACTTGGCTTTGAGATTGACTTACTTGATTTGTTTGTGAACTGTGCATTATAGAACTGTTAGGTTGGGCTGATTGTTGTGCAGGTTGTAGTTTAAGGAGGTTCGGTTGGGATGGAAGGAGTATTTGATTTCTATCTAGATGTCTTGTTTATGAGGTTGTTGGTTGCGTACCATGTTGTTGGTACTCAATTTTTACATCTACACTTGTGTAGGTTCCTAGCTCGGTATAGTGTGATCGTCTTTCTTCTCTTACTTTTCTAGGCTTGTCAAAGGACTATTGAGAGGTAGTTGCTTGTCATCTCGGCGGGCTCTATTTTCCTTTTCTTTAATTTGAGAAACAAACACTACGTCTTGTACTTATTTCTTAATCTCTCACATTATGTATTTAGTGCCCTATACACGTCACAACAAGATTTTGGGGGTTTTAATAGAAAGAATAAGTTATTCCACTTTATCTTGTTCTTGCTTTATATTTCTATGTTTCTTTTGTTTTTGTTGGGTTGAGGCTGACTTGTCTGGGTGGGAATAGAAAAGTGACATCACGTCCATTTTTGGATTGTGAAAAATGGTATCATTGCCCCAGGTTCATAGGTCTCACATGCGTACAAGCTAAGTCAAAGTAGAGTCTTACGGATCGGTATGGAGACGTCTGTACTTATCTTCAAAGCCTGTAAAGATTGTTAGGAATCTTCATTTCTGATCGTGTGTGGTTACCTTTAGTAGTGCTGAGTGACCGCGTGTTGTTTTGGCAGATGTCGAGGACCACATCTTATGTTTCCAATGTTAGAGTGGAGCTAGTCTCGAAGGCTATTTTTTAGAACCATGCTACGGGTAGAGGTGGGGCTCAAGATATAGGTCATGCTCATAAAGTAGCACCGGCTAGAGGTCTTGCTCATGGGGTGGCACCAGCTAGAGTCCCTTGAGCCACAAGTTGAGGTCGTTGAGGACCAGGTTCCTCATGAGTTTGGAGCTCATTTGTTTCAGGAGACCTTTTTTATGATGTTTGGTGTGCTAAATAACTTCTCTCAGGGTTCTCAAATGAGGGTAGGGGTACAGACCCTAAATCAGCAGTAGGTTCATGGTATTCAAGATCAGGTGGGTTAGCCACCAGTGGTTGCGGGTGTTCAGATTGCTTCAAAGATTATTCTAACGATAGCTGAGCAGTAGTGTTAAAAAAGGTTTCAGTAGATGAAACCACCTCAGTTTCAGGGTGGTGAGAGTGAAGATACCCAAGAGTTCTTGACGTTGTGTCATGAGATGCTTGAGGCAGTGGGTATGGTGGATGCTTGTGGTGCTCAGTTTGTTGCACTTCAGCTACGTAGACGCGCTAGAGAGTGGTGGAGGACTTTTGTTACGTTTAGACCAGTTGGATTTCACCCGGTAGAGTGAAATGTATTCTCCAAGACCGCTTCATTCGTTGGACCATGAGAGAGGAGAGTCAATTGAGGTTTAAGAGCTTGACTCAGGGTAGTTTGTCGGTGATCAAGTGTGAGGCCCATTTCTGTGAGCTTTCTAGGCATACTATGACTATTATTTCGAATGAGGCAGAGAAAGTCCGCAGATTTGTGAGAAGATTGAATTTCTCCTTTAGGTATTATGTGTTTAGAGCAACCAAGGGCTTCCTTCCAGTCCATTATGAGCACCACCAAGGAGGCGGAGTTGATGGTTTTAAAGGAGTTTGGGAGCCCAAAGGGGCCCGATCGTCTGGTCAATTTTCTAGTGCCTCATCTGGAAGTAGAGGTTCGCATAGAAGTAGTAGCTCCTTTCAGAGCCATGGGTCGGTTCATTCTTCTATGCTAGAAGTTGAGAGTGGGCAGTCAACTTGAGGATCTTATGGTTCTAGCCAAGTGGCTATGGTAGTTCGTTTGGTTTGTAGCAACAGTTATCTGTGATGAGATCTTGGTTTACTTGTGGGATCCTGGTCATTTATACGACTTTTCCCTCTACAAACTCATTCAGGACCCAACATTCTTATCCATCTATTCCAGATAGAGATTAAGCGCCTCTGCCCAGGGGTCGAGGAAGAGGTCAGCCGAGTAAAGGCGACAGAACTACTAGTAGGGGTACTCCAGCTCTGCATGGTGGAGGTAGAGGTCTACTCAAAATGCAGGCGGCCGTGAGGGCCAGTGTTATTCATTTCTAGGGTGGCGTGAGTCTAGAGACTTCTGATGTTATGATCATAGGTATCATCTTAGTTTGCCATTGACCTATGTCTATATTATTTGATCTAGGGTCTACTTTCTCATATGTGTCTACCTATTTTGCTATTTGGTTTATATGATGTCTGATTGCATGCATATGCCTATTCATGTTTCTACACTAGTGGATGAATCCTTGTTGGTGGATAAAGTGTATCAATCTTGTCTTGTTTTTTTGGATAGGTATGATACTTTGGTAGACTTGATCATTCTAGGATGGTAAGCTTTGATATTATCTTGGGTATGGATTGGCTTTTTCCACATAATGTTATTCTTGATTGTTATGCTAACACTGTGACCTTAGTGATGTCGGGTGTCCAGAGAACTGAATGGACGGGTGCTAGTGGTTCCTAATCTAGCAAAGTTATCTCCTTCATTCAAGCTCAGAGAATGGTTGACAGAGGTTGTTTGTCCTATTTTGCTTTCATTCAGAATACTAGTGTTGAGTCACCTCCCATGGATTCTATGCACGTGGTTCGAGAGTTTTTGGATATGTTTCCTATTGATCTCCCAGGTGTTCCTCTAGATACGAATATTGATTTTGCCATTGACTTGGAGACGGACACAAAGACCATATTTATTCCTCTGTATCGTAGTGCTCCAGCTGAGTTGAATGAATGGAAGGATTAGTTACAAGATTTGTTAAGTAAGGGGTTTATTCACCCTAGTGTTTCTCAATAAGGTGCTCTTTTTTTTTAGGAATAACGATGGTACCATAAGGATGTGTATTGATTATCGACAGTTGAATAAGGTGATAGTGAAGAACAAGTATCATTTCCTCACACTACTGATTTGTTTAATCAGTTGCAGGGTGCATCTCTATTTTCTAAGATTGATTTGAGGCCACTAGTTGAAGATTAGGGCATTGAATATCCCTAAGATAGCTTTGAGGACTCGTTATGGGCAACATGAGTTTCTAGTGATGTATTTTGGTTTGACTAACGCCCTTGTAGTGTTCATGGAGTTGATGAATGGGATCTTTTGATCTCATCTGGATTAATTTGTGATAGTGTTCATTAAGGATATCTTGGTGTAGTCCAAGACCAGGGAAGATCACGATCGACTTTTGAGGACTGTACTTTAGATATTAAGGGAAACAAAGCTTTATGTCAAGTTCTCAAAGTGTGAGTTTTGGCTTGATTCCATGGCATTCTTGGGACACATGGTGACCAAGGATGGGACACGTGGTGACCAAGGAGGGTATTTGGGTAGATCCAGCCAAGATTGAGACAGTGAAGGGTTGGACCATACCTACATCACTTAGTGAGATTCGGAGTTTTATGGGACTTGTGGTGTATTATAGGTAATTTTTTAAAGCCTGTCCACCAGTGTATCTCCTTTGACTAAGTTGACTTGATAGAGTGTGAGTTTCCAGTGGTCTAATGAGTGTGAGGACAACTTTCAAAAACTCAAGACCTTATTGACTTCGGCTCCTATTTTGACCTTACCCGAGCAGGGTGTAGACTTCACTATCTATTGTGATGGTTCTGGAGTTGGATTAGGTGGTGTTCTGATGTAGAAATGAAATGTGATCTCATATGCCTCTAAACAGTTGAAGACCCATGAGAGGAACTACCTTAACCATGATTTGGAGCTGGCAGCCAAAGTGTTTGTGCTTAAGCTATGGCAACATTATCTGCATGGTTCATTGTGAGGTCTTCATAGATCATCGATGTCTTCAGTATATCTTCAGTCATAGGGATCTAAACTTGAGGTACCGCAGATGGCTTGAGCTCTCAATGGACTATGACACCACCATCTTATCCAGGGAAGGCCAATGTGGTGGTCGATGCTTTGAGTAGGAAGACTTCTAGCATGGGATGTCTTGACGCTATTAGTGTGGAGGAGATACCATTGGCTAGATATGTTCAAAGGTTAGCTAAGAGTTTTGTTTGGTTGTAAATTTCTGAAGAGATGGGTGGTTTGATTGCTTTTATTGAGGCTCATTTTTCCTTAGTTGAGCAGATTCGTGAGCGTCAGTTTAATGAAAAGAAGTTATGTCTCATTCGATACAACGTGATGAGAGAGGAAGCCAAAGAGGTTGTCCCTGATTCTGAGGGTATCTTGACGATTGGGGGCAAGATCTGTGTGCCCAAGGTAGGCGAGTTGATTAGATTGATTCTTGAGAAAGCCTCTTATTCTCGATATTCCATCCATCTGGGAGCAGCGAAGATGTTTCATGATCTGATCGATCACTATTGGTGGTGTTGTATTAAGAGGGATAATGTAGATTTTATTTCTAGGTGTTTGACTTGCCAACCGGTCAAGTTTGAGCACTGGCGTCCCATAGGCATGTCTCACAGAATGCCTATTCCTACTTGAAACTTGGAACGGATCACTATGGATTTTATTGTTGAACTACCTACCACAGTGGGTGGTTATGACTCTATTTGGGTGGTTGTTGACAGGCTAACCAAGTCAACCCATTTCATCCCGGTTCGGGTGAAGTATACGACAAAGAAGTTAGCTAAGATTTATATCAGTCACATTGTGTGATTACATGGGGTCCTGGTTTTTTATTGTCTCTGATCAGGGTTCTTTTTCCACTTCCCATTTATAGAAGGAATTACAACATGGTTCCGATACTCGATTAAATATAAGTACAACCTTTCACCATCAGTAAGATGGTTAGTCTGAGTGGATGATTCAGGTATTAGAGGACATGCTCTGAGCATACGTGTTTGATTTTGGTGCTAGATGGGATTTCCCTTAGTAGAGTTTGCCTACAACAATAGTTATCACTCCAATATTCAGATGGCCCCATTTGAGGTGTTGTATGGCAAGGCGGTGTAGATCTCTGATCGGATGGTTTGATTCAGATTAGATAGACTCATTAGATACAGACTTGCTTAAGGATGCTAAAGAGTAGGTACGTATGATCCATGGTAGATTGTTGACAACCTAGAGTCGAGAGAAGAGTTACGCAGATTGGAGAGTTCGAGCTCCAGTGTTCATGGAGGGTGATCGTGTTTGGCATCGAGTGTCACCCATGAAGAGTGTGATGAGGTTCAAAAAGAAGGGCAAGCTTAGTCCTAGATTCACTGGATCCATTGAGATTTCGAGTCATGCGGGAGACGTGTCCTATAAGCTGACCTTGCCAACTAGCTTGCCAATTGTACATCTTGTATTTCATGTCTTTATGCTTCAAAAGTATGTGCCGGATGAGTCGCATATACTTTTTCTTGATGTAGCTGAGTTGGGTCCAGACTTATCTTTTGAGGAGGAGACTATAACCATTTTGGATAGGCAGTTTCGAAAGCTTAGGATTAAGGAGATTTCTTCAATGAAGGTGTAGTGGAACCATCATTCAGTTGGTGAGGCGACTTGGGAGACAAAGTCAGATATGTGTGCCAGATATCCTCAACTTTTCAAGGCTTCAGGTACTTTGTGTTACTTTATGTTTGAGGACGAACATGGTTATTAGTAGTGGATAATGTAATGACCTAGTGCGGTCCTTTTGGGAAAGTGTCATGAATTTACCATTTTGTCCCTCCCGATATTGACCCCGAGTTGTTTCAAATAGAGTTTTGAAATTTGGTTTTCAAACTTTGAGTTATAAGTTGAGAATTTGGTAAGTTTTGAATTTGAAAGGTTTAAGTTGTTAAAGAGTGATTTTCGATGTCTTTAGATTTTTTAGTGTTGAAATGGAATTCCATCGATTCCATTAGTCCCGCAATGTGGAATCTGATCTGTGAGAGTTGTCGGTTTTAGATTTGGAGTCTTTTTGAGGATTTGCAATCCTAAGTTGGAAAATTATAGAAATTTAGCCTTTGAATTGACTTTGGTCAATATTCAGGGTTTAGATGCTCAGATTAGAATTCTGAGAAATACATTGGATTTAGGGGATGATTTTAGGCCTTGGTTGATTTTTGAGGGGTCCCGAGCTTGTTTTAGCCTTTTTAGGCGTTCTATTTGTTTCTTGTGACTCTTATGAGTTTCGGGTGAATGAGAGCTCAAATTCGTATTTCAATTATTTCATTGTGTCTCGAACGTCGAATATTGTCAATTTGCATTTATGGTTTGTGTGTTCAGAATTTTGATCGAATCTTAGGGGTTTCTTGTTCTGGTGCATGACCATTTTGGTCATCGCAATTGCGTAGCATTAATTTGAGGTTCATTGTGATCGTGTGGGTCTTATCGTGATCATGATGGTCAACTTAAATGAGTTGACTGTCTTACTCATCGCGATTGCATGGATCTAGGTCGCGATAGCGGTGAGCATTTGAGACCTGGGCAAAATGTTTTTCAAAAATAGGAGTATCAACCCCATTTCACCATTTTTGAGTTTTGGGAGCTTTGATGTGGTGATTTGAACAAGATTTTTGAGGAGAAATATTTAGGTAACGATTCCTAACCTTAAATCTTCAATTTACCCATTATTGTTTATTAATTTAAGTGTTCAAATCAAGCTTTTGAAATGAAAATTTGGGGTTTATCTTCAAGAACCTAGTAAAATGGTGATGTTTTGAACTAATTTTAACTCCTTTTTTCAGAATAATTTTCACCAATGAGTTCCAAATGCCTTGGGTAATGATTTCAAGTAAAGATTTTGAATTCAAACTTCATTTTCGGAATCAGGTTTTGAGTTGATTGACCCATTTTTTTAAGTGTATGATGTGGGTATTGTTGTTTCCTAAAATTTATCGTGAACACTTGATTAATATAGATTGTGTGGCTTTGGACATTGATCGGGAGGGAAAGACTCAAGTCTTGGAGTAACTAGTAGGTTGAATTAAGGCAAGTGATCTCCTAAACCTTGTAATCTAGTAGAATTCGTGTATTTCCATTTATGTATGTGTGTTGGGATTAATGGGGTTTGGGTGAAGGTTTCATTGTTCCACTTGATAAATTCTTAATAAATAAAAAGGGGTTTTACATGAAAAGGATATGGGTTGATCATAATACATTGTGAATTGCCTTGTTGTGGCCTTATTTGTTTGATTGATGAAGTGCTTAATAGCATGAATGTGGACTTGAATTTCTTGAATTGTTGTCTCATCCTTATGGTGTGAACTTTCTTATGTGCTTTGATTGTTGTACAGTGTAATGAGACATGTGATATAAAGCCAATAGGAAATGGTTTCGGCTAGTGATTTAAAGTCAATGGGAAATGGTTCCGACTAGTGACATGATATAAAGCCGATGGAAAATGATTTCGGCTAATGATATTATATAAAGCCAATGGAAAATGGTTCCAGCTAGTGATACGATATAAAGCCAATGAGAAATAGTTCCGTCTAGTGATACGATATAAAGCCAAAAAAATAGTTTTGGCTAGTGAAATGATATAAAGCCGATGGAAAATGATTCCAGCTAGTGATATGATATAAAGCCGCTGAGAAATGGTTTCGGCAATGATTTAATTATTGTGATTTGATGTCTATGTTTGACTAACTTGTTGAATGTGATTAATGCACTTATTACGTGTGATTGATTTACTTGACATTGAGATTGACTTACTTTATACATGTTAAATATTGAATTGTGACTATTGGATTCTAATTAATGAGCCTTGTAAGCTGTGGATTATAGAACTGTTAGGTTGGACTAAGTTTTGTGCAGGTTGTAATTGAGGAGGTTCAGTTGGGATGAAATGAGTATTCGAATTCTAGCTAGTTGCTTTGTTTATGAGGTTGTTTGTTGGGTTTGGTACTCACTCATTGCTTCTACACTTGTGTAGGTTTCGAGCCCGGTATCATGTGATTGCTCTTTCTCTCCCACCCTTGAGGCTGTCAGCGAACTATTGAGAGGTAGCTGCTTGTCATTCTGGCGGACCCTCTAGTTCTTCTTTTTATGCTTTGTTCTATTTGTACATATTTCTTAATTCTGCACTTTATGTATTAGTGGCTTGTACACGTGACAACTAGGTTTTGGGTATTAATAGAATGAATAAGTTTTCCGCTTTTATCTTGTTATTACTTTATCTTTTTGCATTTCTTTCATTTTCGTTGGGTTGACGTTGACTTGTCTTGATGGAAATAGACAAGTGTCATCACGTCCATTTTTGGGTCGTGCCAATTTTATAGGATTATTTGTGGTGACGGTGATTAAGTCGCCACTAATATCTAATTTTTCGTGGCGATTTCAAGGGTCGCTGCTAAATCTATACATTTTGTGGCAACACTTATTTGTTGTCGTTGATTCATCTCATTTTGTGGCGATAAAATTAGTCGTAACGAAAAATCGTCACAAAAGCTCTAATTAATTTCTTGTAGTTCTATCTTCAACTCCAACTTTTAAAATTCCAAATAAAGTGATTTTTTTTATAACAGTATGTAGTAGCTTGTATATGAGATATAATTTATGATATTATGTGATTATCTATTTTTTAGTGTAGATTTAGAGGGTGTTTGGATTGACTTAAAAGTTAATCAAACCTACTTTTAAGTCAGTTTTTGACTTCTATAAATGTTTGACAAATATATAAAAAATAACTTAAAATAAGTCAAAAATGATTTAAAATAAATTAGGAAGTGTTTGACAAGGTAAAAAATGACTTAAAATAAGTCAAAAACCAAAAGTAAGTTTCCCCATACCTTTTATTTTTTTACTTAAATCATTTCAATTTTACTTTTTATTTTTGATTTAAAAACTATTTGTTTAAGTCAATCCAAACGAGCTCTTAATTATATGTTTAGGTAAATCAGTAAAATTAAGTGATTTTGCTAGTTCTGACAAATTGAGACGTATTAACCATACTTAGAAAAAATAATTTAAATTTTAAATATCTTTTACAAAATATATAACCTAACACAACTCCAACCAAATGAAGGACTTTTTTTCCATGTCCAAATGGACTCGCCGCTTGTCAGTCCAACAATATAATATACATCGAATGATGCAATATATAGTTGAATTAACATTTGGTGAGTTACTTTTTGAGTCCAACTCCCAAGTTGAAGAGAACACGTGTGTGTGGTAGTAAAATATTTTGATGTACAAGCTTACTAACATGTGAAATGAGGCTGTCTTTTAAAATATATTTTTGGGTCGTCCTAGGTGATATGGGGCAACAAGTTACATACGTCCAGGGACGTGGAAAATTTATGGAAATTTTCGCACATAATCACTCAAAATAATTTAATTATGCTTTATGATTATAGTTTGTTAATATAATTCATAGTTATATTAAAAGGATGAAAAAGTCGAGCGAGATTGGAAGAGGGAGGAGAGAGGAGAGAGGCGAGCGAGATTGGCAAAGGAAGGACAGAGGTGAGTGAGAGAGGGCAGAGAGGTGAATTGTATATGTACATTAGTTAGATAATTATATATATATATAAAACTAGTATGTATAAGTATCAATGACTGTATTAGACAGGCAGAAGAGAATTGGACAAGAAAGATTTGTATTTGTACAATTATAAGTGTATAGGACGGAGATATATGTATTTGTATTTGTATATCCAGTCTCTCTCTCACTTTATACAAACACAAACACAAATTATACATTTGTATTTGTATAATTTGTATTTCTATAAAGTAAGAGAGACTGGCAGAAGAGAGGTGAGAGAGAAACCGGACAGGGAGAGGAGAGAGGTGGGGGAGAGATGCCTAAAAAGGAGGAGAGAGGTGAGCGAGATTCCACAAAGAGTGGAGAGAGGCGAGAGAGAAGAAGAGAGGAGAGAGGCAAGAGAATAATGTAATTATAGCTAGAAGTAAGTTTTGAATTGTAATTATCGCAAATTATAGCTATGTTAGCTAATTAAGTACTCTATATTTGCTTAACCGCATATTTTTTTCAAAATTTAAACCCAGCCATACATAGTTGTTGTAAAGGTGATAGAAGTAGGTAAAGACTCGTGACGTCACAAAAGCTGAAAATGGCTTTAGAGAAGGAGGGCCTTTGACCAAAAAACAAACAGATGAATTGAAACAGATAAATTATACCGGTAGAGGTCATTTGGTAATACTGATACAAGCTAAACAGGAAATAATAATTATACAAGAATACAATATATAGGGATTATATATATATATATATATATGGTGTTAGTAATGCAGGAAATTAGGAATTGTTGCGATGGTTAATGATGAAATAATTATTATGTGGTGATTAATATTATTAATGAAGGGATTTATATTCTTATACAAGAACCACTTACTTTGAGAGCATTTTGCCTTTAAATTGTTTAATTAATCTCTGTATTGCTAAAAAAAAATTGTTTTGGTACGCAGGAAAAGAGAAACTAGAAAGGTTTACAATCTTTCAAAAGCAACACCACTTAGATGTGTATTGAGAAGAAACTCTATATTCTTGAGTAGGTGTGTGGGGTATGGATAAAAATCGATCCAAATCGAAAAATTAAATTAAATCAATTTTATTTGGGTTTGGTTTGGTTTGGTTTTAGATTTAAAAAAAAATCGATAGTATTTTGTTTTACTATGGTTTTGGTTTAAAAAATCGAAGAAATAACCGAATCGAACCGACAAATTATTTACATATATTTTACTATTATACATATATAATATATTATTTTTATAAACAATTTTGAAGATCTTATATATGTGTCAAAATTTATTTATAATTTACTTATGAAAGCAAAAATCTCCAAGGTGAAATCATTTATCTTATTGGTTTCATGTGTATGAGTGTCTATAACAATTCTTTGTGAGACTGAAAATGTCAGTACTGTCTCTTCCATCTAGGTTAAAATAGTGAATATTGAAGCTTTTAATGGTAAATTCAGTGATCAGAAGTTATTTAATGGTAGTCATTCTAGCTATTTTTCTTTTTGAATGGATTGTTGTCACTTTTTTCACGTTGTGAATGAATTGTTTCTTTTAGTTTTGTGTATAGTTAAAAATCGAATAATCGAATCGAAATTGATAACAACCAAACGATAAATGTATATTATATTTGATTTGTTTTGATTTTGATAATTTTAAAATCAATTAAGTTCGATTTTAAATTTAACCAATAATCAATTGAAACCAACTCGTAAACACATATGGCGTTAGTAATGCAAGAAATTAGGAATTGCTGCGATGGTTAATGATGAAATAATTATTATGTGCTGATTAATATTATTAATGAAGGGGTTATTCTTGCACAAGAACCACTTACTCTGTGAGCATTTTGCCTTTAAATTGTCTAATTAATCTTTGTATTGCTAAAATAAAATTGTTTTGGTACGTAGGAAAAGAGAAACTAGAAAGGTTTACGATCTTTCAAAAGCAACAACACTTAGATTATTGAGAAGAAATTCTATACTCTTGAGCATTTTTCCTCATATTATTAATCTGAATCATGTTAATGTTCTTCATTTGCTAGAAAATCGACAGATTAATTTGCTTCTCTTTAAATGTGTTTGTTACTTGACATTAGCCTTATTGACATATATTCAATAAGTATTTGAAGTTTACGAGAAATCCTTAATAAGTTTTGACAATAATAAAATAACAGTTTGTTTCCATGTCTTTTTTTTTTAGTAGTCCATTATCTTAGCTACGTTTAAATCTTTTTTTAGGCTCCACAATTATGTACCAAGGTTAGATCAATGTAGACTTCACTCTACCTAAACGTATATAGGGAAATGCAAATTTTGCAACAAATTCATGTATAATCAAACATAAATGTCAAAAGAAGGAGGAGGTGGGGTAATGAATCCAAAAGAAAAGGTCAGTTTTATAGCATATATAGACTAAATATATGATTAAACGGTGCCAATGAATGTAGACTTGTTCAATTCATTCATAGCTATTTTCTTCTTTGTTCATATGCATGATATATTTTGCTGTTCCATCCATCACTATCATATCTCATATATATCCCAGCTAGCTTTAGAGATTTCCTTTTCATTACACTCTGTATTTCCATTGACCCTCTTCAAACATTATATTTCTCATCTTCCAACGGCTGCTCATAATGTATACATATCTATATTTAATATTGACCTTGACTTTAATTTTTAGCTAGCTACAATGTTTGAATCAATATGTACTACTATTATTTTATTTTTTTAAGAAACAAGTAGTGGATTACTGGTCCCCTCCAGTACATATGTAGATTAACTACAAATGGAAAAAGCATTGATTTTAGCAACATAAGAACGTAACTTTCATGGCTAATTACCTGTGGTACTTTCTTCGTTTAAAAAAGATTCAAAGTTTTAGAAAATAAAAAATATTTTTTAATCTTGTGATTCTAAATTAAAGTTATGATAAAAGTATCAAAATAATTTTTAATTTTTTAATTTTAAACATATCACATAAAATATTAACGTTAAAATATTGCCAAAAAGAAAAAAAAGTCATTTTATAAACAGGCTAAAAATAAAAGTAAATTATTTTTACTATGTTATGTGAGGACAAAAACACGTGTGTATGATTAAAGTAGATTAAGTATGATAATAAAAGAGATTAGTGGTAGACATTTGTCAAATTCTGGTTCAATAAATTCCATGGTCCGTCTTGTCGAAGCTATCTTTTCCCCAAAAAGGTTCGCTAGTGATGGAGCAGTGGAGGGGAGTCTCCAATCTCCATCAAGAGAGTCAGTCAATCACAACGTGTAAAGACTCTACCAGCAGCCCTTGTTGTTTCTACACGTGGAAATCTCATCTCAATTCAACACCTCTGAAAATGTATCTTCTACAACTACATAAATCTTACAAAATCTTGCTCCCTCAATCCCCATTTCGGAGCGATTAGATAAAAATAAATAGTCATAGGATAAAAAGTAATTTAAAAATAAAATTTTTATTTTTATTTTGTTGTCTAGTTTAGAATAATTTATTATATCATTTATATTATAGTGATAAAATAATTAAGTTATTTTATTATGGATATTGGAATAATTAATTTTGAGATGTCTTGTTTCCAACTAAACGACTCATCAGTGTCTTAATTTAATTAAGTTAAAATTTCAATAAATAAATAAAACTTCTAAATTTTACATGATTTTAAATTTAAAATGTGCACAGTCCTGACTAATTTATAATCCTAAATATAGAATTGAGTTTCAATTCTTAACCTCGTGGTAAGTATTCCTTCATCCTTAACTAATAGGTCTCGGGTTCGAGTCCCTTGGGTACGGAATTGCTTTTGTTAGGGAGCACTTTACCCCTCAATGTGAAACTTCCTGGCATCAATTCGAATTTAAGCAGGCTTTAATATAGGGAAACCAAAAAAAAAAGTTTCAATTCTTATGCCGTACGGAGTACTGACACATATTGTAAAAAAAATAATTAATTTCCCCCTATCAAAATTTGAAATGTTTACTACATTTATAACATTTAACAGAAAAATAACCTACATTTATAACATACATGGATTGATATCCTTAAAGAAGGTAATATATTCAATAAAAATAGTTTAATCAAAGCATAAATCAAGTCGAACATGTTTTCGTTTTAATGAGCACAAAATGGTAAATTTACCTATTTTTGTTTTAGTTAATTTATTTGGTTTGTGCGTACTATAGATATTTGTGTCAATAACAATAAAATTGTACTCTGAATTTAGGATATATTAATTATGTTTCCTTAAGTATGCATCCCCACTAAAAAAAGTAAAATACGAAAATTAGTTATAAATTTTATTGGTAAATTATTCGTAGCTAATAAAATTTTGTGGTGAGTTGTTAATAAATAGGATAAATAATGCATTTTATTATTTAACTATAGAATTTATTCATCACTAATTTCAAATATATAGTAGTGTTCATTACTTTTATATATATATATCGTTCTTCTCCATTAATGAAGTCTTGCGAACTAGATAATTTAATTTTAAAAATGATTAGGGTCCCAAAGTAGTGTCTATTGAACAATCAAATCAAAATTATTCAACTAAGTGATAAAGGCCTAGCGTAGTGCGCAAACAACACGCTTGATAATTTTATGCATAGGGTGTAATTAAATAGTATAATAGAAACAATTGTACTATTAATGGTTTAGATTAGAGGAAACATTAGCCAATATTTTAATGTTAGAATTGAACTTAAAAGAGGAAACGTGTGTCTCAGTAATGAGACAATTTTTGGTGGGTTTAGCTTTGGTGGCTTTTTCTTCCTTTTGTGCATTTAGGTTCAAATAATCTATTTATTCATAAGACTAATAATTCCTTAAAAAAAGGAGGGTAAAGGGAAACAAATCATCCCTAAAGATGCACGTGAGAAGGATATATATGTTTCTGCCAATTAAAGATTGTGTAATTCATTAATAATTTGATCGTTTGTCTCATGCTGGAACAATGGTTACAGATTAATTAAAGGCCATATTATCTTAAGTTGCTTATCCTAACAATTATTAGTAAGTTGTGTAGGCATAGGATTTGCGGATAAAAGAAAATGAATATTTCAGAAATAGCAAAGATAATAAGGCTCTATAGTTATAATTTTGGTAATTATGTTCAGTAGCTATAATTTTGTTTGTTGTAGAGGCTGCAGTTTGGATAAAAATTGAACCAAACTAATTAAATAAATTCATTTTATTTGGGTTTGGTTTGGTTTGATTTGATTTTAGATTTTTTAAAAATTGATAGTATTTGGTTTGGTTATGATTTTGTTCGAAAAAATCCAAGAAATAACCGAACCAATAAATTATACACATATAAATTATTATTATTATTATAATAGAGACATACATATATTATTTTTATAAATAATTTTAAAGATCTTATGTATGTTTTCATCAAAATTTATTTATGAAAGTAAAAGTGCACAAGGTGAGAACATTTATCTTTTGATTTCACGTATATGAGTGTTTTAATTCTTTGTGGGGATGTTTCGCCAAAATAGTGAATTTTGAAGCTTTATTAATAATAAATTTAGTGATCGAAAGTTCTGTAAAGTAGGTCATTCTAACTATTTTTTGTTTTGAATGAATTCATGCATGTTATCACTTTTCATGTTTTGAATTATTATTTTTTGTGTGTAAGATTAATAACCGAATAATCGAATCAAATTGAACCGAAACCAATAACAACCAAACCGATAAATATAATTATATTTGATTTAATTTTGATAATTTTAAAGCCATTTAAGTTGATTTGTTGTTGATTTTAATCCATAACCGATTCAAACCTATCCGAAAACGCCCCTAGCTAGAATTAATGACTTGAGTGTTAATTACTGTTTCTATAATTAATTAATTAATGTCACAAACAGTAGTAGTAAAATGGTCATGTCAGGGGCGGCTCTTGCTGGTGAAATTTAAGGCATCAAATTTTGCATAGAAAAATTAATCATTTATAGTAAAAAAGTATATTTTTAAAATATATGTATTATTTTATTATTCTTCTTAACCTTATATAAATAAAAGAACATTATTTTACCTTCTTACCTTCTCTATTCTAACACTCACATTATTCATTCTTTTGATTTCTTTTGCACTCTCTTTTTTCAAATTTTTGAAAAGTTAGAGTAATATTCTATTAAAAATATAAATTAATAGTCTAAAAGTGTAGAAAAAAGTACATTAACAATAGAATAAAATTGATTATAAATTATTAAAACTATAAATAGGTCCGAATTTGTCGATATTCCATTTTTTCATGTATCTTTTCGATATCTATATGGCTAATACCGAGCAAAATGTGAGAAAAAGACGAGCACTTTTCTATGCAATTTACATTGTGTCTTAAAATGGTACAATATTTAAATTTTCTGTTCACTAATTTTTTATGAAAAAATGAGAGATTTGGAAAAAAAATATAAATATTTAAGACGTGAAACATCATAGCCCTCCTTAGCTAGAGTTTGCCTACATAGTGTAATTATAGTTTTAATGGCTAAACTGATAAACGTTTTTTATAATTTAGATTTTTTAATTAATTATATAAATTGTTTATTAAGTTCCCGATGCGGCAATTTCGGTTATAAAAAAGGAAAACGATCCCTTAATTCATGATTATTAAATCTAATTTGAATTCTTTACCTAAATATGACTTCTTCTTTTTGACGAAAAAAAAAAACATGACTCATTGCATATAATAATTGTATATGTATATAATTGAATTGAGTTTTAAAATAAAATTATAGTTGAAGTGTATCAGTTTGTATAAACAATATGATATGTAGTAGTTTGTACATGTTTATGAATCAATTATATAATATAGGTTTTGTATAGATCAAATAGGTTGTTACGTATGTTATACTTGTATTTTTATTTGAAGTATATAATACATACTTGTATGTGTCTTAAAATTATGAAATATATATAAATAAAGCATATTTTAAATCAAATAAATATACATATACAAAATACCTAATATATTTAGTTGTATAACTATACAATATTGGACTTGAGTAACTATACTTTGAAAATTTTGAATTTGAATTTGGTTAATTTATTTAGAGGGAGGTGAGAGATTTTAGGAGATAGATTAGTGAGTGTGATAAGAAAGAGAGTGTTTTGATTTTTATAAAAGATGAAAAATAAACTTATATATACGTTTTAATACAAAATATGGGACCAGCCATATAATCAATTTCTTTAATTATAACTGTCATTTATAATCAAGTTAAACAATAATTATGGAGTATAACTAATTATTATATATTAGCTTAGGTGTAATTTTCCGTATTTGTTTATTCCAAACCTAGCCTCCCTATGAGTAAGCCCGGACCAACCATTTAAATGGGATTAGTGCATATTGAATAACAGCTAAAGAATCACGTGTCCCCACTCCCCCTCCTCTACCCTCACATCTCTATTTATCAGTTATTTTTGCAATATAAAAAGCAAATTCATAAGCTTATTGATAATGATCTCATTCTCAGTTAAATATCAAATAAAGACTTAATTAACCCAAGACTTTGTAGGTAGTTTAGTTCAATAAATGGACAAAGATAATTCTCGAACATTTGACTGAAAAAGGCATGATAAGACTTTGTTTAGCAGTAAAAGACAACTAAACAAAGTATATTTTTTTGGGACAATCATGCACATATTTATATTTAACTAGTGGTGTTAATCAATGATTTGCCTTAATTGTCCCTTACTAAATAAACATAGTCGTGCCCCCTGCTTTTAAGAATAAATTTGAAGTGCTTAATTAATCTTGAAAATGTGTGGATATTCACCTATCCAACACTAGAAATTTCTATACCTAACGTATACAAGTTGAAATACGCATGCTAGTAATAAGGTCAAAAAAATAATAATTTTTTTAATTATATATAAGAAAAAGGTGGCATCAATTTTGGTCAAAGACGCTTAAGAGAAAGAAGAAAAGAGGATAATAATTTGTACTAACATTTTTAATCCTTAGTACATGGTATCTTAATAAAACCTTAATATAGTTAAAAAGAAAGAAGATATATAATATATAAATAAATATAAGATTATGATGAATTTTTTGTAGAAATATAAGAAAAGACACCGTCCACTAGAAATGTCAAAGCGCATAAATCCTGAAAACCCGGACTTCTTTTGACGAACAAACTGTCCCTTTCAAAACTTGTTATCTACTCTATCTTTACTTTGATTTCTTATCTATTTTTATTTCAAAGATAAATAACATTATATTATTTACATTACTATCACAAATAATCACTTCATTTTAATAATTTCAGTTGGTTGGCAATTTAAACTCTCACTTTATTGGTGAGGGTTCATATTAAATCAGTATTCTAACCATATATAGATGTTATTCACAATTAATTACAATACTACCATTAGCATAACTATGACTATGAGTATACTTCTAGTGCAAAACACTTCTATACTTTATTCAAGTATGTAGTGGAGTTATGTAAAGTTAAAGCAGTTTTACATGCAAACTATGTACTCCCTCCGTTTCAATTTTCAATTTATATCGAGGAGTTTAATTTGTTTAGTCATATGATTCATCAAGTTTAAAAATGAAAAAAAAAACTTTTGAAATTAGTAATTTAAAATAAGTCATAGGTAATTGTGTGTTGTAAATTATTTCATGATTAAAAGAAAATGAGAAGTTTATATTAAATTATTATTCTATTAATTATGAAATTGTGTCATTCTATTTTAGATTGACTGGAAAAAAAGAAGAAGAAAGTAACACATAAATTGAGATTGAGGAATACAAAATTACAAGCTTCACCTTTAAGTTTACGTAAAATATTATAACATTCACATTTACGAGATTTTTATTAGTCGCCAGAGGAGAAGACCAAATTTGGTTAATAATACCACCGAACGATCAGTCATTCAGATTAATGTCTGTCAAGTTCATGAACTCGAATGAAATTAAACTTAGATTCTATTATATATATGAATTGCTTATTTGATATGACCCAAAAAAAAAGATTGTAATGATGGATAACTAAATGTCTATACTATAGTCATATATAGACTCATAGGTAACATGTTGAAGAATGGGCTAAACAGAACTGAAGTCCCCTCAAGATTTGACATAACAAGTATGGTCAAAGGATTGGTCTCAATCATATTCAATACATAAATGGCAACTTCTGCTGGCACTTTGAATTCCAGGTCACATAAAGAATATTACTACAATTTTTTTTTTATATAAAAAATAATACTCCTGAATCTCAATTTATGGGAGTATTTTTTATTTTTTAATAGTCAAACAATTTATGTTTGACCAGGAGTTGCACATGAAATCTTTATATTTTTTGAATTTTTAAAATATATTCATAAACTATGTAAAAAATATTATAAATCAGAATAACTAACAAATCAAAATATTCAAAAGTTACCATTAAAAATAAATCTATTGAAATTTTGAAATTTGAAAAATACCACACAAATTAGGACGGGGAAGTAATAATAAGTCGTTGGTAAGTAGATAATGCGAGTGAGCCTACAATAATTAGAGAGTGATCAATGGCGAAGCAGTCGCGGAGGGCTTTTGGTGGAGTTTTAGTCTTTGAAGAAAAGGATTTTGTTTGGTGGAACACGTGTCAATGATAACATTTTCTAATTTTATATTATATAATTATAATAAAAATATTTGTTTGTTTACTTCCTTCTTCTTTTCTCTTCTAGTCTCCTTTTGGGGAGTAAGATATTCACTTTCTAGAAACTATATGCTTAAACCAAATTCTTTAATTCCATTCCCCCACACCTTATATTTTATTATTATTAAAAATATAGTAATATTTAAGTAATCTTCTTTCCTTATCATAATACGCTACTGACTTTGCAAGATTAATATATAATCCAGCTTTCTCTTTTAGAAGATATGCCAATAAATAGTTTGTTAGATTAAAATACAATAAGGATCTTCTCAACTATTTGTATTTCTGTGCTCAAACGTGGAGAATCAGAATAGTTTTTAAGTTCATAAGATTCTCATCTCAACCATGCCCTATTGGCTAGTATACTTTTCTTAATGTTCGTTAATGACTACTAATTAATAAATCCCTTTTATTTATTGCTAATAATTAATCTTTTGATCTTTACGTTGGGAAGTGTTAAAGGACTATGATTTCATTTCATAAGAGAATACATGATACCAATTGAGGTGGCTAGCTTTAGGAGAAAAACGTATCAAATTAAAAATAGACATCATAGTATGACATATACGTAGAAACGAGGAGTAAATATCTCAAAAGGTCATTTAACTATGAATAATTATCTTACAAAATCATTCAACTTTATTTTGTATCAATAAAGTCATTCAACTTAAATCTTTTCTCTTGTAAAATCACTCAAGTAAAAAAAATTTCTTATAAAATCACTCACCAAAATTTTCATTAAAAAAATATCACATAATAAAATATATTAATTCTTATGCCATATAAATATAAACCCCGCAACTAAAATTAGAATCACTGCCCACTTGTATGGATTTAATTATATTAAAACTAAAATTTGGCTGGACGACTAAGTCAGAATTTAATTAAAATATGCCATACATTTATCTTAGTAAGCTAATTACAAACGATAAAATATGCCATACAACTCTTATTGATAGCAAAGTATAAACTTCAATGAAAGTATATTACAAACGATAGAATATGCCATACAACTGTAAAAAAAATCTATTTATTGTGATAGCAAAGTAAAAACTTCAATATTATTGAATATCATTATTTTGATGCTAATAAATGAAAGTATATTATATTCGTCGTTAAAAAAAAAAAAAAGAGACAGTCTAGCTATAAGTTAAAAAAAAGAAGAAGAGACAGTCTAGCTATAAGTTTAAAAAAAAAAAGAAGAGACAGTCTAGCTATAAGAGATAGTTATTTATAAAGTCTCATATTTGTCTAATATAAATTTCTAGTTTTGGATAATTAACTTTTATTTTTAAAATTTAATATAACCTTATGATTACAATTGTGCAATCAAATAATACAATTGTAATTACACTGCATCAAATAAACATGTCAATGTAATTAAAAGATTGATAATTACTATCTAAATAATGACATCAATTTCGATTACCTAGTGGCTTTCCAAACATATAATAAGTAAATGTCCAAAATAAAATAAGATTATGTGGTTTCATAATATTTGTATAGAACCAACCTATTTCAAGTAGGTC
Source organism: Solanum acaule (assembly GCA_036250505.1). NCBI lineage: Eukaryota > Viridiplantae > Streptophyta > Magnoliopsida > Solanales > Solanaceae > Solanum > Solanum acaule. The sequence goes on along the minus strand of JAJOOR010001440.1, from coordinate 85,050 downwards.
ACAAACTCCAAAACATAAACAAGACAATGTATCATTGATTCAAACTCGGGTCGTGAGCATACACTTCTTCTTGGAGGTTCCCATTTAGAAAGACACTTTTGATATCCATCTGATATGATCTCCAAATACTATCAGCATTCTAATTGCCTCCTTCCGTTGGGATTTATTTAGCATAGAGAGGACTTATGAATGGAGGCCTTACTATTAGTAGAGATTTGATCTTTACTAGCAATTCTTTGTTCCCAAACTACGTGCCTCCATATAATTATCTTATGTGACCTAGTTAGTGGATTCACTTTAGTAATAATGAATGATACAAAGTTCTTACCTTGATAAGTACACTCCCCATTTTTGGTGTAAAGGTTACACCAGATTCGATAATATAATATAACTCATATGGTCTTATTATCGGTTAACAATAAATATCCCACAAATGAACTATGTTTTCCTTAAAAGTCTTACCAAAGCTTTTTCAATGGTATTCACTTTGCATTAACTTTGTTTGTGATTTATGATTTCTCTACAAAAATTTTTGCTACGTTTTACTTTTTCATGCATATCATGTTTAAGTTCACTATATTATCATATTTTCATTTTATGCATTTCCCCTATTGAGTACATGCATTCAAAGTACTGATACATATTGTACCTATATTATTTCATAATATAGGAACTGACACTCCTCTTACCGAACGTGGCTAAATCGAGATTGCTCAGCTACTGACTACTTGGATTGGTGAGTCTTCATGATTTAAGGGCAAGGCCCTTTTATTGCTTTAATGTCTTTTCAATTTTTAGATTTTGTTCGTCACTTAGGGCATCTCCAATCCAAACATCAAATTTTACACCAAATTTGGTGTCACCACTATTTTTGGTGTAATCAACTTCAACCCATTGCACCAAATTTTACACCAAAAAGGAATATTTTTCTCTCTCTTCATTATTATATTATTATTTCTTATTTCATTTATATTTTCTTATTTCATAAAACAAATTCTTTCTAAAACATTCACCATATATAATTCATATTATTTCCGTTTATAATCGTTTAATATAAAATTATTTTATACCATAATTTTTTAATAATATAAATTGCTAGCAAATATTATACAATATACATAATAATGGATAATACAAATAAAAGTGAAATCATTAATGAAATACAATTAAATAAACATTACATAATTGAAAAAATTATTTTAAATTCTACATAAATATTCAACTTTCAAGATCACTATGATGCTCTCATAAATGCTCTATTAATGCATTACGTAGTTCAAAATGAGCTTCTTTGTCCTTTATTTTTTTATATCGAGCTAGAAATTGTTGAAATTGATAATTTTCATCTATTGCCATTTCTATGGTCGGAGTTGGACCTTCCGACGCATCTTGAATTGGTGCATTAAGATCACACTCATCCTAAATTATCATGTTGTGCATTATAATACATGAAGTTAATATATCATGTAGCACTTCTTTTTTAAATTACTATGTATTTTATATTTCAATTTTGATGTATGTCAATTACTACTTTCCTGAATGTTTATTATTTTCGGTAATTTTTAAGTACATTGTATTATTTGTTTAAAAATTTATATGTTTGCATTTTTAATTTTTGTGAAGGTTAATTGTAATTTATAATAGAATAAACATAAATTTAGTTTTTAAAAAAATTCATATATAGAAAAATTAATTTATAAAAAATCTAAATTTTATATCTAAAATTAATATTACAAAAATATTACATAAAAAAAAAATTAAATATGCAAGAATTTAATTAAAACATACAATTTATATAATGTTTAATTAAAAGTTTAATAATGAAATAATATTAAAATATTCAAAAAGTGAATTGGTGTGATGAATAGTGTTACACCAAATTTGGTGTACAAATTGGCATGGGTTGGAGCTCAAAACATCAAAATTTACACCAAATATAGGATTTGGTGCAAAATTTGGTGTTGGGTTGGAGATGGTCTTAGGGGTTTGTCCTAGTCACATCTATGGATAGAAGGCTTTTGTCAGACTTAGATAATGGTCCATGTATTCTTTTATGTACTCGTTTGATATCTTTTATGTCGTCCTATAAGTTGAGACCTATATTGTGTATATTCTCATTTATTGTATTTTTTGTACGTCGTACTTATGTCAAGTGACTTGTTTAGGGCCTCTCAGGATCCTATTTGCCATGTCACGTCTAGAGTGTACTTTGAGTCATGACAAAAAGACATAAAATATATATAGTGGCAAGGTCCACGAACCATAAGGACTCACTAAAGTTGTGCTAGGCTGATGGAATCTATGCTAACTACAATCTAGATGATGAGTGCCAGAACCTATATTATAAAACAATATAGACACAAGAAATGTATGTAGTTAGAACTCGAAATGTACTAGCATTAAGAAAGATGCATAATAGAGGCATAATAACATGATATATCTGAAAACATGATAATACTTGACCAAGTAAAATATGACATGATCTGATAAGCTGAGTTTATCAAACATAGTACAATGTCGATGCAATATTCTGAAAATCATATCATAAGTTTAATAAAAAACCTTTGTGGAAATCTTAAATTTTTGTGGGAGATACCGTTAACCCACATAAACCATGTGAGTTATAACATGGAATTCATCGTACTATTTCCACACCAAAACGAGAGTGTCCTACTTGCCAAGGTAAGGACTATAATCATGGGCTTAGATGGATCCACTAGCTAGAGTCTATTAAGACTAAATCCTATGGGGGCTAGTTATAGGACAAGTGAATTTCTTATAAAGAACACCACTTCAACTAACGGTTGAACCTTCATCCCAAAGTCAACTCGGTGCTAAGTAAACTCTCAATAGAAAATATGCATAATTATATCATATTCATAAACTTTAAAATGGTAATAATCTAGTAATACCAAATCACTCATAAACTTCATAATCACAAGAATAACTCCTTAAATCATGATTTCATGTCATATTCAGAAGAGACACATATCTAAAACACCTAAATCATGATTACATTTCACATTGAGAATAATTTGATTCAGAAGAATTCAACTGCATAAAACATGCTTGATTATTTATCAAAAAGCATCCTTGATTCATAAATTCTTCAATTCATAATGCATGCATATCAATATACCTTAGCTCATAATCATAAAACATTTGTAGTGCATGGGTTCATAAAAATATCATTGACAACATTGAAATATGACCAAATTATGAATAATATGATCAATAAGGATGAATAAAATTATAATCAATTGAACCCATAAGAAAATCATAAAACCCTAGAATTTGGGTAGGAATCATAAAAGAGATTTTGAGGTTTGTTTGGGACTCAATGTGTGAAGAGGAAATCTTAGAAGAATTTCCCATATGCCTTGATCAAAGCCCTAACGGAAATCTTTAATGGAGGTTTGGAATCCTTAAAACCCTAGCTTGCTTGGAGAAGAGGACTTGAGAAAAAAATTTGGCGTTCAAGAAAATGAGAGTAAATGGGGAGGGTTTGAGTCTAGAAATCAGTTATAGGTCTTCAAAATAGGTAAGAGACAACGTAGTTTAAGAATTAGAAAGTAGGAAAAGATCCAAATAAACCTGAAAAAATAAATTCCATATCACTTTACGAACCCATGTATGGTTCGTACATCAGACCACGGACCGTACCATGTGTCCGTCAAATGATTTACCAGAAAACCAAACTTTCTGATGTTGAACTCTAACCAAGAACCACAATACATCAAAATTACCACGAGCCATAGAACCTCTCATACACTGGAGTACTAACTTAGGCCTTGACCTTTAGTCTTGGAACCATATATGGCCATGTACGAATCATATTTCCTTCTATGGGCCGTACTGGTAAGCCATATTTCGATTACTGAAAACACCAACTTTCTGAAGGTTAAATACGATAGGCTGACCATGAGCTATCTATCAATGCATGATTCATACAACCTAGTCATATAACTCAAGGTACCAAAACCCCTCAAAGTCTAAAAGCCATCTACGAAAGGGCTAAATTAAATGAAATATGTTTACTCGTAAAGTGACGTCTGGGGTTTGACATTTTCCTGATTTTCCAGGCAATAACCATGAATGGTTCTCACGAACCATACAAATTTCTATGGCCCATATAATGGATGGTGGAATCAATGCACCAATAATTCTGCAACTTTTTATTTCCAATCTAACATTTCCACTTTCAAGGTGTTACACTATGAGTCTCCTAAAGTGTCTCGACCCACTTGAGATAACATCACTCTATGTCCTTGTTGGCTCTTGGGTATCTAATTAATTTATTTATTCATCAAAATTAAAGCCTCATGTCAACTATACTTGTTTGATATCAAGTTATTAGTTCGAATCCCTATTAATGATCATTTTTTTCTAATATTAACTTCTTATTTTTTCAAAAGTTAGAATATGGAAGAGTTCTTAATGTTTGCAATCATCAAAAAATAATTTGTACAAAAGAACGTTAATAAACTATGATTACCCCTCATGAGAAGATATTTTTTTAAAAAAACAATCTATTATCATCATTCCTACTCTAAGTTCCATAGCCCTATGAGTTTAACTACTCATAACTAGCGGTAAGCAATAATTATAATAATGTAAATTTCTAGAGAGCATGAATGTAAAAGAAAATAATAAGAACCTTTATGCAACTTGTAATACCTTGTATTCAACAAAGGACATATATAATCTTTCCAGGTGCTACAGTAGCCAATCCACGTAGGCCACCCACGACTCGTGGAGTGGACCACGAACCATAGGTGTGGTCCGTGGTTAGAACCCCAAAATACATCTCTCTGATCTTGATCGACAGTCCACCAGGACGGTCTGTTGGTCAGACCACGACCTGTCGACTGGGTCCATTGTTGGTCACTTAAAAATTATCCCAAGCATGGACCATGAAGGGACCTACGGATCGTAAGTCGGTCCACTCCCCGTGGTCTAGTGGCTGTAGGTCAAGGCTAGAGTCTCTGACCACCAACCACGGTTCACTAGGACGGACCATAGGTCCATCCATGGTCATTCGACTAGGTCCGTCGGTGACAACTGGCAGTTTAACTTAGGGGTAGTTGGGTCTTTTCCTAATTAGTTAGTTCCTATACTATGTCATTTTACCTATATTTAGAACCCCTATATAAGACTTTCTAACCCCAAACACTTAATTTATTCTTCCAAAATCCCAATAGAAAACCAAAACTCCTCTCAAATATTCTCTCTAGAACTTGAAGAAGAAGAAGAAGATTCAACTAGGGTTTGAAGCTAAGGATCCAAATTCTCCATTTAAGATAAGCAATTTGACTTGAGGTATGATGGCTTTCATCCATGGGTTCCTTCCACCCATGGAGTCCCCAAATTCCTCTATTTCAAATAGTAGAATTCCCCAATTAGCTTGGGTTTTCTTCAAACACCATGGGTTCTTTTGATTGTTGATTCTAATGATTTAATTATGTCTAAATATGCATGAATTGATGATTTACAATGCGTTTATGTTGTTTCCCCTCTGAACCCATGCAAACCCGCATGTTTTCCAAATTGTGATCTCCTAGGGTTAGGTGTTGGTTATAAAAGAGGAGTTTTATAATCTAAAGCATGAAGTAATAGAATTACTTGAATTCATGATAAAATACCTATCTAATGTTAGAACTCTAGACTTGGTGATTGAATGTAGTTTTGAACCTTGAAAGGGCAAAATATGAGTTATGCATGATCTTATGAAACCTATGTAAATGCTTTAAGGGTGCTTTGAGAGGGAAGTGCCAATGTTGTTGTTGTGTTGTTGAAGGATTATTCTCATAAAACACTTACAACCATGATGTGAAAGGTTTGCTCACATAGAAAGGATTCTTAGGTTGAAAGGCTATTGTCACTTAATTGAATCAATGAATAAAAGCTATCCTAAATAACTAGCTTGGATTGGCAAGATGACATGTCTTTCCATGGATAATGAGAATAAGTATGAAAATACTATTCTGTGGGAATTATGCTTAGCACCGAGTGGATATTGACATTGGGATAGAAACTCTCTTGTTAGTAGAGGTCGAGTTTTTAGAAGAAGTCTCATGAGATGGAAGCTTTACCGTTAGTGGAGGTCGTGTTTCTAGTAGCAATATCCTTATCCCTTAAAATATGTGCCCCCATAGGTTGATTAGTTAGTGGATCCACTTAAGCTAGATGTTCATGGTTCTACCTTAGGCAAGTAGAACAGCCATTTTCGGTGTGGGAGACACCGGGTGATCATGTTTTAGCTCACATGGTCTCTATGTCGGTTAAGGCTAATTCTCCCACAACAAGATGACTAATGAACTAAGGTTACTTAAAGAAGTATCTCTCATGTGTTTAAAGACTTAAATATGATGTATCTTGCATTGACCATAATGTTTTGACTTGTGTTTTCTAACCCTCTTATATTATGTTTTATTTGTCAAATTGCATGTCATGAAATGAACTGTCCTTCTTAACATGTTTTAAATGTTTTTATGCATAGTTATTATACTTAGTGCATTTTTGTACTAACGCATACTCTTTCCTATATTTTCCCCAAATGTAGGGTCCGATAGATAGGGTTTCCATTCTAGTGGCTAGAGCTTGGACTTTGACTCTTTCCGAGCTTGGTGAATCCTCATGGTTCGAGGACGGACTTTTCTTATTGTAGTTTCACTTTCATATTTCCTTTTTGAACATGATGTATGGGTTAGGCCCACTTTCATTGTAATGTAATAGATGTCTATGTTGAGACATGAGTTAGACTTTCGCTTTTCTATAATAACTCTTTTTGGACCTAAATGTTGTTTTACTCTTTACTATTCTAGTACTTTATGTGATGATATTCTAAGTGGCTTAGATGGAGTCTTTCGAGGTTCTATATTCCATGTTACATCTAGGGGGTACTCCTGGGTCGTGACAAACTTGGTAATCAGAGCACAAGGTTTAGAATGATCCTAGGATGATGTCTCATAAGCCACATTTAGTAGAGTCTTGTTCATGAGTGTGAAGCGCGCCACACTTATGAATGAGAGGCTACAAGATGATTAGGAGACTTCACTTCTTTCATTACTCTTAAGTCATGCCATAGAGTTTAACTCTATAAAGTCCCTCTTATAATCCTTACCTTATGCTCTTTAGGATATGTCCACTCGAAGGGCGTATACTAGAAGGAATGTGAGGGAGAACGTGGATCAAGAAGCTCTTCCCCAAGCTCCGGTCGATCCCTTGGCCGAGCAAGTTACAAATATGGAGTTTAGATTGGCTTTTCAAGTATTGTCCCAAGCCATGAAAGATCAGGCCAATAGAGAGGTGGTAGTCCCCGTGAACCCAAGTGTAGGCACGACGGCTTCAAGAGTGAGGGATTTTATGAGGATGAACCCTCTGGAATTACATGGCTCTAAAGTTGAGGAGGATCTTTAACAGTTTATTGATGAGGTCTATAAGGTACTTGCTATCATAGGAGTGACTTTGGGAGAGAAAGCAGAATTGGCCACATATCAATTGAAAGGTGTTGCTCAAGTTGGGTACAACCAATTGAAGGAGGCTAGACCGGTGGGAGCGGGTCCTATTGAATGGGAAATGTTCAAATCTACTTTTCTTGATAGATTATTTCCCCTTGAGATGAGGGAAGCCAAGGTGCTAGAGTTCATTAACCTTCTTCAAGGAAACATGAGTGCGAGGGAATATGCTCTAAATATCACTCAATTGTCCAAATATGCTTCAACAATGTTTGCAGATTCAAGAGATAAAATGAGTAAGTTTGTATCGGGGGTGTCTAATATGGTGGTGAAAGAGTTTCGTACCGTCATTCTTATTGGTGACATGGATATTTCTCGTCTCATGGTGCATGCACAACAAATCGAAGAGGAGAAACTCAAGGAAAATTCTAGAGAGGTAAAAAGGGCTAAGACCGATGATGGTAATTTCTCACATGCTAGATCTGATGGACATGGTCATCCTAAGTTTCATCAAGGTTTTTCCGGTCAAGGATCCTCTAATTCTCCACCTAAGATTAACAAGGATAGGGTGTCTAACCCTAAACCTCAAGGAGGGAATGGTTGTGGTTCTTCTCTGGGTAGGTCTACTTGTGCTAAATGTGGGAAGAAACATGATGGTAAGTGCCTAGCCGACACCAATGGATGCTTTAGTTGCGGGAAGAGTGGACACAAAATGAGAGATTTCCCCATGCTTGCGGCTAAAGGGAGAAACGGCAAGCAAGCTCCTCCTAGCGGTTTGAATGCTAATGCTACAAAACAAAACCACTTTTATGCTCTCCAGCCCCGAGGTGACCAAGAGAGCTCCCCGGATGTAGTGACCAGTATGTTAAAAGTTTTTCAACATGATGCATATGCCTTGCTTGATCCCGGTGCTACTTTGTCCTTTGTAACACCTTTTATGGCTATGAAGTTTGATGTGCTCCCCGAAATATTGTTAGAACCTTTTTTCTTTCTCTACTCCTGTAGGTGATTCTGTGGTGGCTAAGAGGGTTTATAGAAAGTGTCCCATAGAGTTACTTTAGTAGACTTGATAGAACTTGACATGTTAGACTTTGATGTCATTCTTGGGATGGATTGGTTGCATTCTTTCTATGCTTCCATAGATTGTAGGACTCGAGTGGTCAGATTTACGTTTCCAAATAAGCCCATCCTAGAGTGGAAGGGGGGAAATTCTATGCCCAAGGGGAAATTTGTATCTTGTTTAAAAGCTAGGAAGATGACCTCGAAAGGTTGCATTTATCATTTAGTTAGGGTGAGGGATACAGATTCTGAAACCTTTACTCTTGAGTCGGTCCTGGTAGTTAATGAGTTTCTGGAAGTTTTCCCTGATGATTTACCCAGTATTCCTCTCGAGCGGAAAACAAACTTCGGTATTGACCCTCTCCCAGATACGCAACCTATCTCTATCCCTTCCTATAGAATGGCTCCGACGGAACTTAAGGAGTTGAAAGATCAATTAAAAGATTTGTTGGATAAGGGCTTCATCCGACCGAGTATCTCTCCATGGGGTGCTCCAGTATTGTTTGTTAGGAAGAAATATGGTTCTCTATGTATGTGTATTGATTATTGAAAACTGAGCAAAGTGACCATTAAGAACAAATATCCTCTCCCATGAATAAACGACTTGTTTGATCAACTTCAAGGAGCTAGTTATTTCTCTAAGATTGATCTTCATTCGGGTAATCATCAATTGAGGATGAAGGATGATAACATTCCGAAGATGGCTTTTAGAACTAGGTATGGTTATTATGAGTTCTTGGTAATGTCGTTTGGGCTGACTAATGCTCCGGCGGCATTTATGGACTTCATGAATAAGGTGTTTAGACAATACCTTGATATATTTGTGATTGTGTTTATTGATGACATTTTGATCTATTCAAGGAGTGAGAAGGAGCATAATGATCATTTGAGGATCATGCTACAAGTTCTTAAGGAACAACAACTTTTTGCAAAGTTTATCAAGTGTGAATTTCGGCTAAGGTCCGTAGCTTTTCTTAGGCATATAGTGTTAAGTAAGGGTATTGAGGTAGACGCTATCAAGACAGATGCGGTCAAGAGTTGGCCTAGACCTCTAACTCCTTCCGACATTAGAAACTTTTTGGGTTTTACCGGTTACTATAAAAGGTTTGTTGAGGGGTTTTCCTCAATTGCTTCTCCTTTGACGGCTTTGAATCAAAAGAAAGCTAAGTTTGTGTGGTCGAAAGCTTGTGAGAAAAGTTTCCAAGAGTTGAAAGATAGACTTACGTCCGCTCCGATATTGACCTTATCGAAAGGTACGAATAGTTCTATGGTGCATTGTGATATGTCTAGAGTTGGGTTGGGATGTGTGCTTATGCAAAATGGTAAGGTGATTGCCTATGCTTCAAGGCAACTTAAGACCCATGAGAAGAATTATCCTACCCATGACCTTGAATTAGCAGCGGTTGGCCTTAAAAATATGGAGCCATTATTTGTATGGGGTTTATGTGGATGTTTTCACCGATCATAAGAGTCTACAATATGTGTTTAGTCAAAAGGACTTGAATCTTTGCCAAAGAAGGCCGCTAGAACTCTTGAAGGATTATGACATGAGTGTCCTTTATCACCCTGGTAAAGCTAATGTGGTAGCAGATGCTCTTAGTAGATAGTCAATAGGTAGTGTGGCTCATGTAGATGAAGAAAATAAAGAGTTGGTTCGTAATGTTCATAGGTTGGCCCAACTAGGTGTTCAATTGGTGGATTCCACCAAGGGTGGTGTCATGGTCCATAATGGTTCTGAATCGTCTTTAGTGTTGGATGTGAAGTCTAAGCAAGGTCTTGATCCTATTTTGGTTGAATTGAAAGAAGTGGTGCTTAAGAAGTCCGTTGAGGCCTTCTCCTAAGGGGGAGATGGAGCGCTTAGGTATCAAGGTCGGTTATGTGTTCCGGATGTTAATGACTTGAGAGAACAAATTTTAGAGGAAGCCCATAGTTCTCAGTATTCTATTCACCCAGGAGCCACCAAGATGTACCGTGATCTACGAGAAGTTTATTGGTGGAATGGGATGAAGAAAGATATTGCAGAATTTGTGGCCAAGTGTCCTAATTTTCAACAAGTGAAGGCTAAGCACCAAAGGCTAGGAGGTTTGTCCCAAGACATTGCCATTACTACTTGGAAGTGGGAAGATTTGAACATGAACTTTATAGTTGGTTTGCCTTGCACCCGGCGACAACATGACTCTATATGGGTGATAGTAGATCGGATGACGAAATCGGCTCATTTCCTTCCCATCACGATTTCTTATTCGGTGGAATACTATGCTAAGATGTACTTTAGAGAGATGGTAAAATTGCATGGTGTGACTTTGTCTATCATTTCCGATCGTGGCACCCAATTTACTTCTCAATTTTGGAAGTCATTCCAAAAGGGTCTTGGTACCAGAGTGAAGTTTAGCATGACTTTTCATCCCCAAACCGATGGGAAAGTGGAGAGTACTATCCAAACCTTGGAAGATATGTTAAGGGCTTGTGTGATTGATTTTAAGGGTAATTGGGATAACCCTTTGCCATTGATGGAATTTGCTTATAATAATAGCTATCACTCAAGTATTAGCATGACTCCATTTTAACCTCTTTATGGTAGGAGGTGTAGATCTCCTATAGGTTTGTTTGAAGTGGGTGAACTTGCTTTGAGAGGTCCAGAGCTAGTTTATGAAGCTATTGAAAAAGTATGGCTTATTAGAGAAAGATTGAAAATGGCTCAAAGTCGACAAAAGTCGTATGTTGATGTTAGAAGAAGGGATCTTGAGTTTGATGTTTATGATTGGGTTTACTTGAAAATCTAACCTATGAAGGGGGTAATGAGGTTTGGTGAAGCTTAGTCCCCGGTATGTAGGCCCATATCAAATTTTGAGGCGTATTGGCAAGGTTGCCTATGAGTTAGATTTGCCAAATGAATTGGCATCACTGCATCTGGTTTTCCATGTCTCTATGCTCAAGAAGTGTGTGGGAAATCTGACATCCGTAATTCCCTTAGAAGGATTGGGAGTCGATGAAAGCCTCTCTTATGAGGAAGTTCTGATTGAGATTTTGGACTGGTAAGTTAAGAAGTTAAGGAATTAGGAAGTTGCTTCCGTAAAAGTGTTATGGATGAATCATTTCATTGAGGGCGCTACTTGGGAGGCCGAGGCCGATATGATGTCCCGATATCCTCATCTCTTTCCTTCTACTCCAACCCAGCTTGAGGTAATGAGTTCCTCTTGTGTTGTTTTATATGTTGGGGGTTATGTGTGATTTATGTGTTCCCGTGATTTCCTTATGATTATGCATATTCATGAAAAAGTTTAAGTTTTGAAAGAAATGACATATATGATTTACTTTCCTCATAATGTTGTGCATTGAGTAGGAGTTGCCTAAAAACTTCATGAGATGATTGTTGACATGCATTAGATATGCTTTTTGAGAATGAATTGCATAAAGGCTCCATCATATTGTGTTGAACATGTTTTTAGCTTGGAGAAGGTAGTACCTCCTTGAACATGAGAAATTTTGAACTTTCATCCATATTGGGTTGTTAGGTGTAGTTCCTACTACCTTGTGACATATTGATTATGTTTAGCTTGGAGTTGATGTTTTCTCCTAGATTTTTGTGCATTTTGATGAGATTCCATGCATGATGGGATGTTAGAGTTAATCTCACCCCTATGAGATGTTTTGGGAGTGTCCAAGCTTGGAGTCGATAGTTCCTCCTTGGTTGTATGAATTGCATCGTGGGTTGGGTTGTTAATTCCTCTCATACTCTCTTAGAACCAGTTTAAATCTCATTCGAGGACGAATGACCCCAAGGGTGAGATATTGTAACACCGCGTATTCAGAAAGGGCATATAGCATCTTTCCAGGTGCTGCAACAACCAATCCATGCCAGCCACCCACAGCCCATGGAGAGGACCACGGACCGTAGGTGTGGTCCATCATTGGAACCCCATAATACATTTCCCTGATCTTGATCAACGGTCCACCAGAACGGTCCACGGGTTAGACTACGGCCCGTCGACTAGGTCTGTCATTGGTCACTCATAAATTGTCCCAAGCATGGACCACGGAGGGACCTACGGATCGTAGGTCGGTCCACGCCCCATGGTCTATTGGCCGTAGGTCAAGGACAGAGTCTCTGACCACAAACCACAGTTTACCAGGATGGACCGTAGGTCCATCCACGGTCCGTCGACTGGGTCCATCCGTCGGTGGGTCAGTGGCAGCTGGCAGCTTTACTTAGGGGTAGTTGGGTCTTTTCCAAATTAATTAGTTCCTATACTATGTCATTTTACCTATATTGGGAACCCCTATATAAGCCTTTCTAACCCCAAATTCACCCCACTTAATTATTTTTCCAAAATCCCAAAAGAAAACCAAAACCTCCTTTCAAATATTCTCTCTCTAGAACTTGAAGAAGAAGAAGAAGAAGAAGATTCAACTAGGGTTTGAAGCTAAGGATCCAAATTCTCCATTGAAGATAAGCAATTGGACTTGAGGTATGATAGCTTTCATCCATGGGTTCCTTCCACCCATGGAGTCCCCAAATTCATCTATTTCAAATAGTAGAATTCCCCAATTAGCTAGGGTTTTCTTCAAACACCATGGGTTCTTTTGATTGTTGATTCTAATGATTTAATTATGTCTAAATATGCATGAATTGATGATTTACAGTTCTTTTTTAATGTTTCCCCTATAAACTCATGCAAACCCCCATGTTTTTCAAATTGTGATCTCCTAGAGTTGGGTGTTGGTTATAAAAGAGGAGTTTTATGATCTAAAGCATGAAGTAATAGAATTACTTGAATTCATGATAAAATCACTATCTAATGTTAGAACTCTAGACTTGGTGATTGAAAGTAGTTTTGAATCTTGAAAGGGTAGAGTATGAGTTATGCATGATCTTATGAAACCTATGTAAGTGCTTTAAGGGTGCTTTGAGAGGGAAGTGCCATTGTTGTTGTTATTGAAAGATTATTCTCATAAAACAAATACAACCATGATGTGAAAGTTTTGCTCACATAGAAATGATTCTTAGTTTGAAAGGCTATTCTCACCTAATTGAATCAATGAATAAAAGCTATCCTAATGAACTAGCTTGGATTGGCAAGATGACATATCCTTACATGGATAATGAGAATAAGTAAGAAACTACTATTCCGTGGGAATTATGTTTAGCAACGAGAGGATATTGACACTGGGATGGAAGCTCTCCCGTTAGTAGAGGCCGGGTTTCTAGAAGAGGCCTCATGAAATGGAAGCTCTCCCATTAGTAGAGGTTGGGTTTCTAGTAGCAATCTCCTTATCCCTTAAGCTATGTGCCCCATAGGTTGATTAGCTAGTGGATCCACTTAAGCTAGATGCTCATGGTTCTACCTTAGGCAAGTAAAACAACCATTTTCGGTCTGGGAGACAACGGGTGATCATGTTTTAGCTCATATGGTCTCTATATCGGTTAAGGCTAATTCCCCCACAACAAGATGACTAATGAACTAAGGTTACTTAAAGAAGTATCTCTCATGTGTTAAAAGACTTAAATATGATTTAGCTTGCATTGACCATGATGTTTTGACTTGTGTTTTCTAACCCTCTTATATTATGTTTTATTTGTCAAATTGCATGTCATGAAATGAATTGTCCTTCTTAGCATGTTTTAAATGTTTTTTATGCATTGTTATCATACTTGGTGCATTTTTGTACTAACGCATACTCTTGCCTACATTTTCCCCAAATGTAGGGTTCGACAAGCAGGTTTCCATTCTAGTGGCTAGAGCTTGGACTTTGACTCTTTTCGAGCTTGGTGAGTCCTCATGGTTCGAGGACGGACTTTCCTTATTGTATTTTTACTTTCTTATTTCCTTTTTGAACATGATGTATGGGCTAGGCCCAATTTCATTGTATTGTAATAGATGGCTATATTGAGACATGAGTTAAACTTCCGCTTTTCTATAATAACTCTTTTTGGACCTAAATGTTGTTTTACTCTTTACTATTCCAGTACTTTATGTTATGATATGCTAAGTGGCTTATATGGAGTCCTTCGGGGTTCTATATGCCATATTACATCCAGCGGTACCCCTGGGTCGTGTGAATAACATTTCAAGCACACCTTATCCAATTCTAGGTACAAACAATCGTTAAGCAACATAAAACCCAACGAAGAGTTGGGGTTGAACCCACAGGGAGTAGTATGTGTTCAAATTCAGTTATGAAGTACAAATGTGGTCTAAATAGTTATAGGAATTGAAATTATTGAAAAATACAAGTAAACAAGTAAAAAGGGGTGACAAAAAATGTCGGATGTGGGTTTTGGTTTTCAATTATCAGTTATAACGCGGTCAAACAACGATGAAATAACAATATAGAGAGGAATTCTCGGGATGTGATCGATTATAGGCAAATTTCACTATATGGGTAATTGAAACTACTCATAAATAGCTAACTATCAGTGGGTAGGCTGGGCTATAAGTGAAATAACTTTCTCTCGAACAACTACTTCGATTCAAGTGATTTCTCTCGAACATTAACAAGATTAACAGATAAGAACATCCCACAATCTTAATACATCCTCTCTCGAGCAAGACGGGTAGTATTTGGTTTGGGATTCACTCTTTCGAGCTGAACCCACAATAACCCAATACATACAAATCATTAATCAAAAGCTTTGGTTCAAAAACCTCTTTCTCAAGCGAGCTAAGAACTCAAAGTTAGAACTGCATTTGCAACTATAATTCATAAATAAAAACACAGCTAATGATTAAACCCACTTCAATATAGCATTTAAATTAGTAATAAACAATACCCATAAGCTAATTCAACCCATAATCATATAATAACACCCTAAGAATAGAGGTTTTAGCTACACATCATAAAAATAGAGAAATGGTTACCAAATGCATTAGCCATGATCTTGGTAGGAGTATCCAAGCCTTTACAATGATTTCTAAGAATGAAATTCAGAAACCCCCTTGCAAATCCTCTAAAATTGTACAATTCGAACTCAAAAATCTAGAGAAAAACTTTAAGTCTAGAATGGGAACTGTAATATCTGGGAGAGAACTCCCCAAAATTACATTTAAAATCCAATTTATAGTTGTCCTAAATTTGGCCTTAAAAACCATAGACGAGGTAAGTCAGGCTCACTGAGTGGTTCGACGATCTGCCCTTTTCTCTCTTCCATCGCCATTTTGCATTGATTCTCAGTATCCTCAAGTCTTGTAACTTTGGGCGATATATTTTTTCATCGCGGAACCGATTGGCGATTCACCGACTTCCCATTTCTGTCGCCGACTTGGTTTCTTCCCCGAGTGGTCTTGGCGATCACCAGGAATGCTTTTCTCCACTTCTTTAGCTTGTTTTGTTCCTTTTGCCTGTTAGTGTCCTTGCTTTACTCCTTAGTCCACATACCTGAAAATCAAGGCTTTAACATTGGTTTATGGCATAAATTAGGCATTTGAGGACACTAAAACTATCAAAACAAAGCCCTAAATGAGTTCAAATCTCAGACTCATCAACACCCCCAACATAAACTTTTGCTTGTCCTCAAGTAAAACTCAAGATCAATAGTTCAATAAGGATGTCTACGAATAGTGTTGCATAAGACTCAATATAAATGCACAAAACAAGACTCAAATTACTCATACAATGATCAATTGTGCACTCAAAGATTCCAAATTGTGACTCACCATTATCCAAGATGCTCAAGTTCACAATACTTGCTTCAAATGCAAGTTCAAGCTCAACAAAGGTACTCAAATGCCTTCACAACAAAGATGATTCCATATTCACACATAATTTCTCAACAATTTAAAGTCCCAGAATCACATACAACTCTCACACTGACAAAGATGATTCCATATTCACACATAATTTCTCAACAATTTAAAGTCCCGGAATCACATACAACTCTCACACTGACAAAGATGAACACATGCATGACCTCACCCATATGTTTGCCCTTATTTTCCAATTAACATTCGTTTCAGCTCACTCAAGATCACAAAGGACTTTCCAAGGCTTGTAACGGGGCTGAGTTAGTGGCTTCTACCTTCATGAAGTATGGTCTGTACATCATTTTCTTCCTCTTCCTTATCATTTCAAACATGTTCAAAATCCACTCCATTATTCAACTTCATATGAACCACCGGATACCCCATTTCTTTTGCAATAATCACTACTTTATTTCACAACTTTTTCCGTTTTTTTTTTCTTTCTTCTTTTTCATTTCCTTTTTTTTTTATTTACATGGAGGGGTTCCATCTTTTTCAAAGCAATCATAAAACGGGGGATTTCTCACACTTCTTGATTTTCCTTTTCCTTTCACCACACCCCCAACTTAGGCTTTTGGCCTAAGTTGGCTATTCAAGCAAATCATACTTCATGAAAGTTATGGGTGAATGAATAAAGAGAAGTCACAATTGCTCAAGTTTCTTCCAAGAAAAGGGTAAGGCACAAAAAGGTGCCAAGAAGGTTCACACATCTCACAAGGTTGGCCACAAAAAGAGGTATATTGTCAAATTGGTTCACTCTTCAAAATTCTTGCCTAAAATCATTTCAAGCGCTTGCATCACTAAATCAACCGGACCAACGGGGTAAATTTTAGGTGTCATCACATACAATGTTCCAAGTAATATCATCACACAAGGCATTGGTACCAATATCAAACAAAACTCCACACTTTCTAGCTAGCGTGGAATGTTCATCACAAGAGACTCATTCGACAACTGGCTAGTCACAACGAGATGCTAAAAGTTCATATATTGCCTATGTAACTTTGTTCACCTCATCGTAGCCGTACATTTATTTTGTTCAATTAAGAGCACTATTCAAGTCATCGATATTGACCACAACCGACACTCAAATTTGCACAAGAACATCTACAATCACACACAAAAGAGGTGGCAAAATTAAATTAGGCTCAAAACCATTTTCATTTAAAACAATGGGTAACAAGCTCAAACATCCACAATATCAAAATTCAAAAACCAAGAAATATATATCAATAAGCCAATATTCACAAAATAGTCACAAAGACAGGAGGTAGGTATGGAAATACCTCACCCCACCCAACAAAAATAAGCAGTTGTCCTTAAATGTAACTAAAACAAAATAAAGTATAACAAGATAACAGAGAGGGAGGGGAAGAATCATCCTGCCAGGCTAAGCTTGGGGTGAAGTCTGTATCTCAGTCATTCCGTCTGTTTGGGCAACAGTGCCTGGGGTCACACTCTGAGGTAGGGCATCAGTGCCTGGTGTCTCGTCAGCCTTGGCTCCACTGAAGCCTACCACAGAAATATCTCTCAAGGAGGCCTAAAAAGTTGAATCTACCATAGCTTCCTCCAAGTCAGTCAGGCCCTCAAAAACAATCTCCTCCTGAACAACAAGCTGCTCCTCATTAGTCTCAACCTCGGACTCTGCAGCCGCATCAACTCTAACACCGCCCGAGGCACATCATAATGGGCTAGAATATCTGTGCTTGGATCATGAGGGATCTCCATAGTACCAAAATCAGAGACATATCGGTGGACTTTAGCTGGTCCACATCTTTCTTCAACTCTGCAATTGCGGCCTTCAACTCTGCAATTGCGGCCTTGTGAGTAGCTCTCTGGCCTCTCTTATACACCTCTATCCTTACCGTGAGGGCATCAATAGAAGCTCTGAGAGGCATCAATGTAGTAGTGAGAGGTCTCTCAATCATCCTGGGAACCACAATCTCTAGCCGAGAGGTACACACATTAGCAGAGTGGGCTAGGTGTCCCATCTTTAGAAGCATGGCCTAGGTGAGCAGAGTTCTAGATACAGTGGTACCAGCAACAGATCTAGGGGGCGGGGGAGCAGTAGAAGAACTCGGGTCCTCAGAAGGATTAGGGCTAGGAGTACTTGAAGGCCTAGGGGCTGGAGTAGGCATGATTTTCTCTGCAGGTAACATAGCAGTATCAGTTCCCGGGGAAGTGTCCACCGAAGCTGCCCTCCTTCTCTCAGCCTCATCCTTCTGGTACTTTTGCCTCAATACACCGGATGTCAGTAGAGGAAGTGGTTGTCACCTCCATATCCATCTTCTCATCTTGTTGAACACAGTCCCATCTGCACAGCTCGGTGATCAACACTGGAAAGGGAAGAGATGTTTAGAGCTTCTTGGCCCTCATGGCCATCTCCTGCTCAATGATTGCACCTAAATTTAGGCTCTTCCCGGCAATAATAGACCCAAGACAGGCCGTCTTTGGGTGGCGGAGGATAGACTCGTTCTGAAATGACATGATCGTACTACTAATAAACCCAAACCAAACCCAAACCACCATTTTAATTAATGTTTCAAGCACACCTCATCCAACCAATATGCGATCTACACCCTCACCCATAAAGTGCCTCATATGGAGCCATTTGGATACTGGAGTGATAGCTGTTATTATAAGAGAACACTATGAGAGGTAAGTGGTCATACCAATTACCTTTGAAGTCTATGACACATGCCCTTAACATATATTTTTAAGGTTAGGATTGTGCCCTCTACTTGGCCATCAGTCTAAGGATGAAAAGCAGTACTCAAATTTACCTTCGAACCCAAACCTTTCTGGAAAGACTTCCAAAACTAAGCGGTGAATTATGCACCTCTATCTGAAATGATAGACACGGGAACTTCATGAAGTTGGACTATCTCTTAAATGTACAACCTGGCATAATATTTTGTTGAATTGGTAGTGTTTATCAACAAGAAATGGGTTTACTTAGTCATCCGGTCTACAATCACTTAAATCGAATCATGCTGCATGTGAGATTGCGGCAAGCCAGTAATAAAATCCATATTAATAATCTCCCACTTCCATTCTTGAAGAGCTATGTTCTGAGCCACACCAATGGGCCTTTGGTGCTCTACCTTGACTTGTTGGAAATTCAGGCACTTAGCAACAAACTCTACAATGCACCTTTTTATACCACTCTACCAACAGACTTCTCTCAAGTCATAGTACATCTTCGTGGAGCCAGGATGGATCAAATATCTATAATTGTGGGCCTCTGCCATGATCCTCTCTTGGATCTCATCTACGTTTGGCACACACAATCTACCTAGATACCTCAACACACCATCTCTACCTTGTTCAAAATCCATCACCTTTTGCCTATGACCATTTGACTTTAGTTCAAGCAGAAGAGGATCTTGGTCTTGCTTATCCTTCACTTCAAACACTAGTGATGCTTCAGCCCCATTCATCACCACAACTCTACCTTCACTGTAATCCAATAGACAGACTCCTAAACGGGTAAGTGTATGAACTTTCTTATCCAGTTCTTTTTTGCCTTCCTCAACCTGGGCAGTATTTCCCATAGATAACCTCCTCAAAGCATGAACAACAACATTAGCCTTAAATTAATCCTTGAGCAAATCTAACCACCTCCTTTGTGTGAGATTAAGCTTTTTCTGACTTAAAACATACTGGAGACTCTTGGGATCGATGAACACATCACATAAACACCATAGAGATAGTGATGCCATATTTTCAAAGCAAATACTACCACTGCCAACTCAAGATCATGAGTTAGGTAATTCTTCTCATGAACCTTGAACTGTTTGGAGGCATAGGCTATAACATTACCATTCGGCATCAATACACAACCAAGTCCAACTCTAGATGCATCGAAGTAACCAACAAAGCCTTTTGTACCCACTGGTAGGGTCAACACTAGGGTGGTAGTCAACCGAGTTTTCAATTCCTCAAAGCTTTTCTCACAAGCTTCTGACCATTGACCATTGAAACTTGACTGCTTTCTGAGTCAAATTTGTCAACAGGGATGAAATAGATGAGACCCCTTAATGAACCTTCTATAGTAACCAGCCAATCCCAAGAAACTCCTTATATCAGTTAAAGATGAGGGTCTAGGCTAGCTCTGTACTGCTTCAATCTTCTGAGTGTCAACTCAAATCCATTCACAAGATTCAATGTGGCCTAAGAACGCCATAGACTCAAGAGAAAACTCACACTTAAAAAATGTAACATACAACTCTCTATCCTTTAGAGTTTGGAATCTTTCCTCAAATGACTAACATGATCCTCCTCACTCCTCAAATGAATCAGTATGCTATCAATAAATACAATAACAAACATGTCAAGATACGGCATAAACACTTGGATCATAAATTACATGAACGTTGCAGGAGCATTAGTCAAACTAAAAGACATAATAAGAAACTCATAATATCCATAACGGGTCCTGAATGTTGTTTTCGAGATGTCACTTTCTCCTACTTTTAATTGATGATAGTTGGATCTGAGGTTTATCTTAGAAAGGAAAGGGTCACTTTGAAGTTGATTGAAAAGATCATCAATCTTCGGAAGGGAATACTTATTCTTTATAGTGACCTTGTTCAACTGGCGGTAGTCGATACACATTCTAAGAGAACTATCTTTCTTTCTCACAAAAAGACCGGAGCTCCCCAAGGTAAGACACTAGGTCGATTGAAACCCTTATCAAGCAGGTATTTCAACTGCTCTTGTAACTCATCTGGAGCCATTCTATATGGCGCAATAGAGATAAATCGAGTATCAGGAAGAATGTCTATGCCAAAATTGATTTCTCTCTCATGAGGGACTCTAGAAAGATCATCTAGAAATACCCTGGAAACTCACTCAAAATTGGAACTGACTGAATAGGCAGTGTCTCAACACTAGAGTCATTAACTCGGACTAAGTGATAGATGCACCCCTTGGAGACTAACTTTCTAGACTTAAGGTATGAAATGAAACGACCCTTGGGTACTGCTGAACTACTCCTCCACTCTAAGACAGGCTTATTAGGAGACTTAAACTTGACTACTCGAGATCTACAATCTACTGAGGCATAATAAGCATGAAGTCAGTCCATACCGAGAATACATCAAAGTCCACTATGTCTAGCTCTACTAAGTCAGCTATGTTGTCCTTGTGATTGACAGAGATGGTACAATCATGATAAAATCTTTCTACTAGAATAAACTCACCAACAGGTGTGGAAACACTAAAGGGTTCAAGAATTCATTCGGGAAGAATATCAAACCTCATAGCTACATACAGAGTCATAAAATATATACTCACACATAGATCAAGTAATGCATAAACATCATAAGTAAAGACTTTGATCATACCATTGACAACATCTGGTGAATCATCTTACTCTTGATGACTGGTTATAGAATACATATGGTTTGCTCCTCCGTCTGTCCCTGAAGTAGCTCCTCTCGGAGTAGCTCTGTCTGCCAGAGCCGTTGAAGAAGATTGGGCTCTGTTGCCCCCATTACCTTGCTTGTTCTTAAGTTACTCTCTCATGAAATAACCCGTGTGACCACACTAGAAGAAACCATTTGATCCATCATGACACACTCCTCGGTGGTTCCTACTACACTTAGCATATGTAGGATCTAGTTAGCCCCTTCTGCCACACTACCTTGAGACTGAGTAGGTCGAGCCCTGAAATTCTAGGAGTTCTTGTTCCTGAAATCACCTCTATTCTTTGGTGCAGGTGCACTAGCTTATGATGGACCAGGTCCAGGTGACTTTTTTTTAAAACAGGACTGGTTCAGATTTTTGGTCTTCTGCACGCCAGACTCCTGATTTGATGTCTTAGCCCTCTTACTATGGAACTCTTCCTTGTCTTTCAGCTTATCTTCCTTAACTTGCTGTACATGGATCATAAGCCTGGCTATGTCCATGTCCCCTATCAACATAGATGTCTTACCTTCCTTACTTGACAAGCGGGATAACCCAGACACAAACAAGCTCATCTTGTTTCTCATATCAGCCACCATCTTCGGAGCATAACGGGATAGTTGAGTGAACTTAAGGTTGTACTCGTGCACACTCATGGACTCCTATTTTAGATTCAAAAATTCCCACACCTTTGCTTCCCTTAGCTTGCGGGGAAAAAAGCGCCCTAAGAGACACTTTGAAAAATGGCCCAACTCACTGGTGGTTCCCCTTCGACCCCGCTCTTCTTCCATTGGTCGTACCAAATCCTAGAAACACTCTTGAGTTTGTATGAAGCTAACTCCACACGCTCAACATTGGTAATACACACAACCTAAAACACTTTCTACAGTTCCTCCATAAAGTTTTCTGGATCCTCAATGTTGTTCGACCCTATGAACTCTAGGGGATTCATCTTCAAGAACTCATGGATCTTTGATGTATCAGCCATATCCTGACGAACCGCCCTTTGTTGGCCAACATTATTTTCCACAACTTGACTCAACATCTGAATAACATCCTGGCACTCAACATTGGTGACTTCTCCCTGAGGGGTTTGCACTAATGGTGCATTAGGGGCCTCTCGACCTTGCGGGTTAACATTTCTTCTAGTAAGACATCCTCGAACAGCTCTTCGTGGTGGTATAATCTAAAGAGATATGTGTAAACACGAGTTAGAGGAAACTTTTATAGAGTTGAACTCTATCTCACGAAAGAGAGTAAGAAGAAAGTGAAATATTTCCTAAATGTCGCAACATCCTAATTATAGATGTGGCACACTTCAAACTGATAACAAGGACTCTACAGACACGGCTTCATAGACACCCTAGGACTCTTGAACTCTGTTATCTAATACCAAGTTTGTCACACCCCGAGCCTACACCTTAGACGTTGTCGGCACTCGACAACCATCGCTGGTCCCCAAGCGAACCCTTGACCTGACTGACTACTTAGCGAAAGACTTATTCAAGTAAAATGGGTAATCCAATTACCAAACTTTAACTCATAATATCTCAAAATAACTTAACTTAATGAATGTCTTAATGTACTTAAATAAACATAAGAAAATAACTCAAAGTCTCAAAACACCACAAGGAAAACAATGAAAGACTCTTCAACTACTACTGTCTATGAAGCCTCTAAATACTACGATAGATGTCGAGACAAGACTCATGACATTTTATCAAAATTGAAATAAAAATATCAAACCCTCCAGAAAGCAAGGAGGCTCACAAAAGCTAACTGATTGCAAATGATATCAACAGAGCACTTGTTGATTACCCTGAATATCTGTATTTGCATCATAAAAAAATATAGGTCGAATGACGTCAATATATTGAATGTACGAGCATGTAAGGGGTAAACTGAAATGACAAGGCATGAAGAAATTCTCACCTCAAATCAACTCAATACAAAGAAACTATAACAGATGCAATACTTAAAACATTATAAAATAGGAGATAAAACTCAATGGTGTATGAAAATACCATAACATGTTGTTTATTCTTATCTGGGAGATTCTCTAACTGATAACCATTACTATGAGTTATGTGATGATACATCGTCTCACCCACACTGCCAAAACTATCCTATACCTTGTTGGGGTATAAAACACCTCACCTAAATGGATCCACTAAGCCACACTTAAAAGCAATACAGAGTCATCTATAAAGTACCATCCTTTACCCATGTTGGCTACATGGTTTATAAGGAATATGAGTTGTCTGAACTCATCTCCATATCAGTGTTCAATATAACTCCCAATAGTATAACTCCTGCTCAAATGTATAAAACATAACTCTTTCTCAATCTGAGGTAATTACTCAAAAGATCCTCTTAAAAGAGCTAGTACTCCGAAAACATCTCTTAACTCATAAATCATTTTGAAATCGATGTTTCTTTCATTAAAATGCAAAAGTGTTACACTTGGGAATACTTAGTTCCCTTATAATCATTTTGAAACATGAATTACAACTCCTCTCATTCTCATACACATTTACTTAAGATTTAGTTCATAACTATAGTTAATTGCGAAAAAGTTCTCAAATTTGACTAAAAAAGGACCTCTTAAACTTCCCTCTTAACTTTTCTTTAATTCAAAATGTAAATTAAGAGATGTGATTAGGACATATAGGATCTCTCAAGGATTAATAAAGAATTTAAGAGTTATT
Organism: Solanum acaule; assembly: GCA_036250505.1. Classification (NCBI taxonomy): domain Eukaryota; kingdom Viridiplantae; phylum Streptophyta; class Magnoliopsida; order Solanales; family Solanaceae; genus Solanum; species Solanum acaule. Next base: position 60,678 of record JAJOOR010001440.1, on the reverse strand, counting down.
ATCAAGAAGAGAGCGAAGACACGATTTGAAAGAACAGACACAGGATGAAGAACAAAGAAGAAATGGGTCTGACGACCCTGGCGCAGGGCGCCAGACCTCAAAGTACTTGGGTGCTTTTGGGGCGCACTGCAGGCGCAGGGCGCCAACCCTCCTAGCGCCTTGGTGGCACGTTTCCCCACCCCAAACTTATAAATCCGACAATTTTTCTTGCTCAATTTCGGGTCCTAACTCAGCTAGAATTGATTGATTTCTTCCAAACCCTTTTTGATTCACAAACCCAACAAAAATTATCGAAATTCCACTCAATTTCTATCAAGAACACCACTCATTCACAAGACCCTCACTCAAGAACTCAAAACATCCATTGTTAAAAAATGAGGCTAAAACTCAAGAACGCTTCAAGAATCTTTACATAAACGACTTCATGGACGAATTAATGAAATAATTGCATGGTTGGATTGAGGATGATCAAATCCATCACTATGATAAACCTCACATACCTGGCATAATTCCTCAACCCTTGAATGAACGCTTGAAAACTATTTTTTCCTCTTTTTGAAACTTCACCCTAAAATTTTAAGTGTTTAGGAATGTAAAAAATAACTTTACGTCTAATTAGACCCTTAACTTGGGTGAGGAAAATGTGGTCAAGTTGTGTGGGGTAATGAAACTACCAAAATACCCTTTTTCTCAAATGGATGAAAAGCCTTAACTAGAGAGGCTTTACTCAAACATGCATAACTTCTTACTCCGAGCTTGGAATTTAGCAAACTTGGCAGCATTGGAAAGAGGACTCAAAGACCTTTAATATTATAGGCCATGGGATATGCAATTATTTCTGAGCTAAAAGATATGGTCGTTTGATATTGACCCAAAACTACAAACTAAAGTTTAACTTGTACGGACCTCTAGTTAGTTCTTTTGAAGTGCGAGATGATACAATTGGGTAGTTTCTTTAGTTACTTTTGCAAATGATTTGTTAACATAGTCGTTCCCTTGAAGAGGTAATCCAAAAGGATAAACCTTTTAAGTGGGGTGAAGAGCAAGCAAAACTTTTAAAACCTTGAAATTGATGCTTAGCTCCACTCCTTTGTTGCAATAACCCAGTTTTGAGAAATTATTTGAAGTTGAATATGATTCTAGTAAAGTAGGCGTTGGAGCTGTCTTAATGCAATACAATTTCCCATTGCTTATTTTAGTGAAAAACTTAAAGGTGAAACTTTGAATTAATCTACTTATGATATTAACTTGTATGCATTGATTAGATCATTGGGTGATTGGAAGCATTTATGTTGGCCTAAAGAATTTCTCATTCAGGCCTGTCATGAATATTCAAAGCATATTCGATCGCAAAAAAGGTTAAGCAAATGACATGCCGAATGGATTGAATTTCTTTAAACTTTCCCCTATGTAATCCAATACAAAAAGGGAAAGGAAATGTGGTGCCCTATGCCTTTTCTAGGAAGCATATGTCGATAATTAATGTGTCTTCTAAATTGCTTGACTTTGAATGTTTGAAGACATTGTATCCCAAGGACCCCAAATTTTCTCAAATATTTCAAGTTTGTGAGTCAAGTGAAAGGAAAACATGGATTCGGGATATCTATTCTAATCCTTATTAAAATTTGATGGTTTCTTGTTTAAAGGAAAGAGATTATGCATGCGTACCTATGAGCTCTTGGAGAGAACTATTTGTGAAGGAGGCACACAATGAGAGATTGATGGGTCATGTTGGCATTGAATTACTAGGGGGATTCTAGAGGAGCAATATCTTTTGGCCTAAGATGCACAAAGATGTTGCTCGAATTTGTGGCCAATGCATTGAATGTAGTAGTGCTAAGTCATGTTTCCTTACCCGTGGATTTTAAACCCATCTTGCACCCCTCAAATACCTTGATTTGATATTTTAATGAATTTTGTTTTGGATTTTCCAAGAACCAAATGAGGTATAGAGATATCATCTTTGTAGTTTTTGATCAGTTTTCAAATATGGATCATTTCATTCCATGTCATAAATGTGATGACGCTTACAATGTTGAAACTTTGTTTGTTGAAAATGATGTCAAATTTCATTGAATTCCTCAAACCATTGTAAATGATAGGTACCCAAAGTTACTTAGTCACTTTTGGAAAGAAGCATGGGGTAGACTTGGTACCAAGTTGTTCTTCTTAACTTCTTGTCACCCACAAACAAATTAATGGTTAAATCAAAGCTGTTTATAGGACCTTGGGATATATGTTTTGTGTCATGATATAGTTAAAGTAGGACTCATGGGAGGAACATTTGTCATTAGTTGAGTTTTATGATAATCGAGTATTCGTAGAACTATTGGCATAACCCCATTTGAAGTGGTGTATGATTTTAACCCCTTAACCCATTTACATATCGCTTCTCTTACTAAAGATGTTGTTTTAAACTTAAATGGAAACAAAAGAGCATAGACTCTGAAGAAACTTCATGTAAACGTGAGACTCCACCTTGTAAACAAAAACCAGTAGGTGGCAAAGAAGGCAAACAAAGGTCGAAAAAGAATTGTGATTGAACCGGGCGAATGGGTATGGGTGAATTTTTTCAAGAAGCATTTTTCCAATCATCAGAGGACCAAATTGATGCCAAGAGGTTATGGACCATTCCAAGTGGTTATAAGGCTCAATGATAACCCCTAAATGATTGATCTCCCTTTAGAGTATTAAGTTGACAACACCTTCAATGTGTGTGACTTTTCTCCGTTTACTACTCTTGATGATGATCTTTCTAATTTGAGTCAAATTCTTTTCAAGAAGGAGATAATGATCAATTTGAATTTCCTCGAGATCATTCACTTAGAGTCAATCTAGGGATCTTCATAGGTTGCAAGAATTGTTCATAAAGATATAAAAGATCCTTGAATGTCTCGACCTAAAAACTTTAGTCATGATGGTACCTACCGAGACCCAGTGGTAGGTAAGACAACCCATATCCCAAAACAACAAGTAACAATCATATTGGGAAGAAAGCTTAAAACAATGAAAAAAAAATAGAACAGAGAAATAACAACAGACGTGAGAATGACCTAAACTTATACAATAGTACAAGATCCAATCTCATGACCTGGTGGACAATAGTACAAGCTACTAAAATGAGTACATGTTATAAGATAAGCAAAATAAGCACATACTTCTGTAAAATACAAAATACTACCCAAAAACTATATACAAATAGAGATGAGTAACTAGGATGCCATTAGCTCACCTTCTATCTATGGAAGCTCCTGCTTCTACACAAAAATCAATGTTATCGCTGACGCTTAGATCTGCATTAGGAAAAATAGATGCAGAGTGTAGTATGAGTACCAAAAGACTAGGTACCTAGTAGGCATCATAGACCGACCGAGCATGAAAAAACAAATACTTAATAAAAAGTAAAAAAAAAAGTAAATTGTAGCTAAAGGTCATATAAACGGAACAATAACACAAAGTTTAACTACACACCTCTATAATATAACATGAGCATATCAATAAGGTAAAGCAGTTATCTATAACCTAGTTGGATCCCCATAAGCCCACAAGATACACTCACGCACTTGAAAGTTAAATAACTCAAACAAACCTCCATAAGCCCAATCAGTGCACAAAAGAGCTAAAGAGATTCCTAGCTATGACTAAGTATGACTCGGAATAAAGCTGACAACCCCATACTTGAACTGTGACGAAGGAACCCCGAAGAATCTAATAGAACCAAGATGTTAGGGTTCAAACATGACTAGTAGAAGTGTGCCCAGACTTAAATCACACCTAGTAAAAGTACGCATGGACCTCAAACAATGGCTAGAAAACTTCATAGGACTCTAATATGACACATTTATCATCATGTGCGCACAAACTGTAAAGTGAAACCTTCTACGAAGTCATAAGGGGTCCACTGCATCTCGAAACCCCTTACCTAATCTAATGTAACCAGTAAGGCCTAAAACCACAACTCAAATACGCCAGGGCGATAACGTAGGTAATTTATGGATGAAATACAGTAAGAGAGGAGTTGTCATTGATCTAAGGATCAATGCTATCAGACTCAAGTCTGCTACATCAATCTACATGGAGTTAGAACCGTCCAAAATGATATCAAAAGATTTCTAACGCATAATGACTCCAAAAAGCATCTCTAAGGCAATCACTAGCCTACGCCTATGCTAAGGTCAATAATAAGTAACAATTAACAATACACAAAGGCATACAACTAAAATGTAGCATGATATCAACATCACAAAGAAGATAGACGTGCTCAATTAACCCAAAATTACATGAACAAAAGGCTATAGTAGGATTTCTATCAGCTAAACATGAAACATTCTAAGAACCCTCCCAAAACTAGCTAGATAATATCTAAATACCAAACATAAGATCAATCAAAGATTCATAAGCCGTATCCTACCTCGAAGTCGATCACATGTGCTCTAAAATCAACTAAACCATAGTAATACTCTTCAGAACCGCCTATGATCACTACTATGCAAACAAATAAACAATTATGACATCAATACAAATATTTGACATCCAATTTACCACAATTAAAGATGGAACAAATAAAAATCCAAAGTGACATTGTGGGACCCATGCAAGGAATCTCAAAATTGACTCCGTCATTAGGTCTCATTCATCTCAATGAGCTTTCCCCTAAAATGGGCACAATTTGAGTAAAAACAATGCATCCACCAACAAGCTCAACAATTCACCATTGAAGCTAAAAACAAATTAAAGGGAGGCAGACTTACGGGTCAAACACGCAATAATGATTCTAACAATCAACAAACCAGTCCCACAACAACTCCCAATGACAACCCATAAATTCCCACAAAAATTGAGCTCTCCTACATCTTAAAATTTGAATAACAAAGAGAGAATTAAGAGAAAAAATGGATTGAAAAGGTCATTTTGCCATTTAAGCAACCCTACAAAGTGGCGATTTTTCCGCTACAATGGTTAGGCCTCGTTGGAGGGTTCTGATTAAAAGCCTCCCTAGCCGCTAAAGCGACCACCACTAATATGGTGCCAGGGTTGCTAAAGCGGCTCCTTTCTAGCAACACCCGCTCAAATGGCTCCTAAGCCACTAAATTGGTGCCAAGGCTGCTACAGTTTCTACACAAGCTTCGTGTACCAACAAAAATTAGCAAAGTCCCAATGGACTTTGCTCGAGTGCTCTAAATTAATTCAACAAACCATGTATACAAATAAAATATACTACCTAATTTGGCATTTTATACTCAATGGAGATGTCAAAACTTTCAAAGAAGGTCATCTCGATAAAAAGTGGGTCCCACACCCAAGGCTCTATTGAAGCCAAAATCTACAAGGTAGCTAGAAATAAATCAGGAAGCCTCGGGAGACCAAAAATGAAGATCCTTCTAGACCAAACACAAAGATCCTCCTTTTTTGGACGCTGATTCTACTTGACCTTAACAACAAGAATGACACTCGCATGCAAGCATCACACATCTATGGACAACATAGAAACGAGCTCCTCTATAGCGGTCAAACAATCGTCCAACTGAACTAAGCCAAATAAGGGCTCATTTGACTCATTAAGAACATACTAGTGAACCATAGAAACATGAAAAATTGGATGAATAGCTGAAAATGTAGGAGGTAAGCCTAGTTCATAAGAAACATTACCAATAGTTTGGAGAATCTCAGATGAGCCTATATACCTAGGGCTAAGCTTGCCCATCCTCATAAATCTCATCACTCCCTTCATGGGAGATAATCAAAGGAATACCCAATCACCAACTCTAAATCTCAAAGGTCGATTCCTATGGTAAACATAACTTTTATTTCTACTCTATGTTGACCTACGCCTATCCCGAATCACTCGAACTCTGTCAAAAGCCACCTGAAGAAAATTAGTCCCACGTGGTCTAGGCTCTGAAGCCTCAAACTAAAAAACCAACTAGAGAGCCACAATGCTTTATATAATGTGTCGAATGGAGCCATTTGAATACTCGAATGGTAGTTGTTATTATATGAAAACTCTGCTAAGGGTAATAGTTGGTTCCACTAACCCCCAAAGTCAACATGTATGACATCATAACATCCTCCAAACACATGAATAGAATGCTCCAACTTCCCATTAGTCTGCGGATGAAAGGTTGTACTAAGGTCAACTCAGGTACCTAGCTTCTCCTAAAAGGCCCTCCAGAAGCTTAAAGTAAACTCAGCACCCTTAGTTTAAATAATAGGCACAGTCACCCCTGGGAGACGGACTACCTCCCGAATATGAACCAAATGCTATCAACACCCCTAGAAGTCGGAAGCAACCCCATAATCTAGTCCATGGTGATGTGCTCCTATTTCACTCCAGAATGGGTAACCTCTGAAGTTGACCACTAGGTCTCAAATGATTGACCTTCATTTCCTAAAATCATAAGCAATATGACACATTATCGGCTATATGTCTCCACATTCCACTCCACCGGTAATGCTAACTTAAATTGATGTATTCGAGTGAATACAATATATGGAATCACGAGCCTTATAAGAATAAACTGTATCAAGTATCCAACTCTAGAAACAGAAATACAACCATCAAACCTCATAATACCATTCGTATCCAAGGTGGTGTGCCTAGAGCACCTCGCAAACCATGATTTCAAGTATCTACCAAGGCATCATCCTCAAATTGTCAACTATGAATTTGATCCAGTAAGGATAAATAAACCCCAAAGTTGGCTAGAATCTTACTAGAATTCCAAATATCAAGGCGAAGCATCATGTTGGCTAAAGAATGACAGTCTAAATCCAAAGTTTACTCCGAAGCAAGAAAAAAGGTAGGCTTGACTATCCATACTAACGTCCTTCTAACTCAAGGCATCTGCTACCATATTTTCCTTGGCCAAATGATATAGAATAAATAGGTCATAATCCTTCAGGAGCTCAATTGACCTACACTGCCTAAAATTAAAGTCTTTTTATCTTATGATGTACAACAAACTCTTATGATTGATATGATCTCACATCGAACCCCATATAGGTGATGCCTCCAAATCTTAAGCATCAACACTACCACAAGCAACTCTAATTCATGAGTGAGGTAGTTGCGCTCATGAACCTTAAGCTACCTTGACTTATGTATAATCACACGGCCCCACTGCATCATTACGCAAGCCAAACAAAAATAGGATGTGTCACGATATAATATGAACCCCTCACCCTTAACTAGAAGAGTCATAATATGAATAGCCAACAACTTTTTGAAATTTCGTAAGCTAGACTGACACTGATCCAACAACTCAAAAGGAACATCAAGACAAATCAACTAATTCAAATGTGTAAAAATGATGAGAAGCCTTCAACAAATTTTTTATAATTGCCAGCATACCCAATAATGGTTTGAATCTTAGTCACTGAGGTGGGCCTAGCCCAATCGCAAATAACCTTAATTTTTTCCAGATCAACCATAATTCCATCCTTGGTGCCACGTACCCCAAGAGTACCACGTACCCCAAGAATGCTCCTTGATGAGTAGTAGATTTATACTTATTTGAGGCCTATTTACCTCAACAATAAGTATCCTCAATGCCTAATTATGTACTATTCTAATTATATTTTGATCATTTATACCTATGAAGACTGAAAGACAAGGCAAGGATAAATGTTTGAAAGAGTAGTCAAAAATATGAAAAGAAGTGTAAACTTCATGTTGTTGATCACCAAACAAGAAGGGTGGATCATCTAATAGGTATGACATCACCCAAATTGATAGTGTACAACACTTGTATTAATTGAAGTAGGTCAGATTACTCCAAATAGAAAGGTGACTCGCTGAATAAGAAATGCGAACTTGTTGACCATCGTCAAAGGCAACAGTGTAAGGAGAAAAATTGAATGCTACAAAGGTGAGTAGAGATAGTACTCGACAATACGCCGAATATTAAAGGCAAACTCGAATGAGCTCACCGATTGAGGTTCAAACACCTGAAATCTAGAACAATAGAAAGGCGAGTTGAAGAGCAGTAGTTGATCCGCCTAAAGTGATCGGTGTGCCCGACTAATTTTGCCCAATGGATCACGCATTGGGTTTTGGGCCAAATTTTGGTGAAATTATAAATGTCCCAAAGGGGAGAGAAAAAGGGAGTTCGAGCAAGAGGACAAAAATAAAAAAAAATGTCTTAAATAATAGTTAGAGAGCGAAAACACTTTTTTACCTTGTGAAGAACACTTTCTTGTTTATGGGGTTTTTCAACTTTGTTCTGGAAATCGATAAATTAAAGTTGAATTCGAAGTGGTATTGCATGTAATTGCTTAATTTCATTGTACCCGTGGTTGCTTTCATAAAATGTATAATTTCTCTACTCTTTGTGATAGGTGGCTAAAACCCCAAGATCTAAGGGTTCAACTATCGGGTTGGGTGTTGATTTAATGTAGTGGGTATTGTGTCATGCTTTATTTTATTGTTGTGCATATATGGATTTGGGCTAATTAAGATGGGTTTAATTAATGGGTTAAGGTTGTAAACTTAATTTCTACTTCTGATCTCTGATTGATGCTCGAAAGAGATTAATTGGAGTGGGTAATTAGTTCGATACATGTATTTTAGATTTGATGTCTGTAACTCTCTTAAAATTTGAGGTTATGGTTCGGATCAATTTTCCCTATTGCTGCATCAAAAGAGAGAATAGTGTAAGGTATTGGGTTTTTCAATATAACACATAGATTAGACTGAAAGGAGATTCTATGAAATGATGCTATGAGATCAAAAAAATTAGTGTCAATGAAGATGACCCAACCTATCCATGAATGTTCATCATTATAGAGCAAGGCATTTACCCCTTCGTGAAATCAATTTCTATTCTTCGCACCCCTAGATTACTTATTATTTATTTGAATTTTTGAAATCTTAGTTTAATTATGGCTTTTGATAACCAAATCCTTTTATTAAATTTGGTGGAATCATCCACCCACTTGTTTTATTACTACAAATGAACAAATTTACATTCCATATTTCTTGATAGAATTACTATCCTTGTATCATTCTCTATGAGATTCGACCCCGACTCTTCATTGGGTATTTTTATTGCCTACAACCACTTACTCTTTTAATTGGTTTTGAAAAGTAGTTCGAGCATTATCAAAAATGACACCGCTGCAGGAAATGATGGCTAAAAATTCCATTTGAGAAATTGCTTTGTAAATTGGTTAAGTTGTGGTAGATCGTTGCTTGGTGTTGTGTTTAGCCGATTTGCCGATTTGAGGGCATGATTGACCACAGTAGTGACAATGATAGTCACTACGGGTAAAATGATAACATGGGTGGTTTGAATGATATGCATGTTAACATCATTCAAACAATGGGAGCCATCCGAATACCTCCCACAACTGGGAGGGCAGTGTTTCATGTAACCAAAACAATGCTACAATTGCTCTATCTACGAGGAATATTTGGAGGTTTAGCTCACTAAGATCGCCATTAACACCTTCAAAACTTTATGGAGGTGTGTGGGTTATTTGTGTTAAAAAACATCTCACAAGAGTCTGTAACATTGTTGTTATTCCCATTCTCTTTCACGGGTGAAGCCACATAATGGTTGACGGAATTGCCAAATGACTCTATAACTTCTTGGGAAGATTGACTGAAGCTTTCTTAGAGAGATTCTTTACCCTAGAAGATGGCTAAATTTCAAACCCTAATCCAAAATTTCAAGCAAACTGGAGGTGAACCTCTACATGATACTTAGGTGCGTTCAAGAAACTACTCTTGCAATATCCAGCACATGGTGTTCCAAATAATTTGCCACTGTAATATTTCTAATGCAGCCTTGATTCAATTAATAATATCAGTTAGTCCAAGAAGGATAAATGACACAACTGTATAAAGTGGAAATGTTGTTGCTAGATGACATGACCAAAGTTAACCGAGGATGACATACTAAAGAAGACCAAGTTCTACTCTACAATTGAGCATGACCAAAGAAAAAATTGAGATGGACAATGAACCAGATGAAACCATGACCTAAATGATGACCTAACTCGATATGTTGTCAAAACATGTAATAGGAAATGGACGTAAATTAGTGAATGCGGTTGGAACAAATAGCAGGCAGTTTCTGGATGGTGCTGAGTTTGAGGCATTATACAATGAAGAAGTGCAATACTAGGAAAACCAATGGGGGGTTCTCACCCAAACTGCCAAAGAAAAGATTGGAACAAAGAGAGAGATAATAGTTGGAAAGATTAGCAAGGTGGAAATTGGGGAGATATGGATGCGGAAAAAGATAGATACTTTCCTCCCCATGATCATTAACAACCAAAGGACCTCTCTGGTTCGGAAGGAAACCAAATAGAAGAAGTGCTCACGAGGATCTTTAACAAGGTTGGAGGATTCAACAAAGTGTTGAAGATATTGAAAAATGACTTCTCCACTTTATCTCAATCGGTGAACTCTCATTTGGCTATCAAGTAGCTTGAGACCCAAATGTACCAGATCTCCACTCATCTCAATCCAAGGCAAAAAGGAATGTTGCCTAGTGACACCATCCCGAATCTCAAAAATGAATATTGAGGAAATGAGAATTATGTCGTGCCACGACATTAAGTAAGGCACTTCTTAAGAGGCAACTCAAGTATTTACTTTTATTTTATTACTTTCAATAATGTGTGTTGTGAGTGGAGGTTGAAAAGAAGTCAAAGTGTTGCAAAGGGAACATTAGGTGATGCCAAAACCATAACGATGATCCACTGAAGGCGTTGTGAGGACTCATTCATGTCAACCTTCTGAGCTAGAAAAATGTGGAAAAATGTACTATCCATTTAGGCAATCTAAGCTCCAAAAGGTGATCTACTTAAGTATAGTATACAGACTCCACCATGTTCGCTGAATCAACCTTCAGGTTTGGTTTTTGTTCAAGCCACTTCGGTGAGCTTCAACTCCAGTTGGTGATCTGCCAAACTCACTCGGCAACATTAGTCGTGACCGCCAAACGTTCCTGGTATAAAAAGGCCAAGAGTCTTTTCAATTTCATAAAGGCAACCCAAGTATTTACTTTTATTTTATTACTTTCAATAATGTGTGTTGTGAGTGCAGGTTGAAAAGAAGTCAAAGTGATGCGAAAGGAAACAATTGGTGATGCCAAAACCATAACGGTGATCCGTTGAATGTGTTTTGAGGACTCATTCTTGTCAACCTTCTAAACTAGAAAATGTGGAAAAGTGTATTGTTCATTTAGGAAATCTGAGATCCAAAAGGTAATCTACTTAAAGTACACTATGCGGACTTCATCGTGTCCACCGAATCAACCTTCAGGTTTGGTTTTCATTCAAGCCTCTTTAGCAAGCTTTAGCTTCAGTTGGTGATCCACCAAACGCACTCAGCGACGTTAGTCCTGACCACCGAGCGTGCCTGGTATAAAAAGGCCAAGGGTTTTTTCAATTTCATAAAGAAAACCATCTACCATCTCTAGGACCCTTTCCTTTGTTTCACTTGAAATAGCATATTTGAGTGTGTGAGTGTCTTTAGTGTGTGATTCTTAGTGTGCAAACTGCATTTTCTTGCCTGATCATTTGACTCAAACCCTAACATTCCTTGTTTGTGCATATTTACTTCTATTTGAGGTTTGTTTTCGACTTCCATTTTATATTTTAAGGCTAGAAATATGTTTTATGCATGGGAATTAGGCCATATGATGCATTTTGTTAGTTTATTTCATTGGGTAGTGCTATAATAATCGTATTGAACTGTGCCATTAAATTAATTGCTTTTGTTTATGCCTAGAAATTGCTAAATTTGATTGTGTTGGTTAAATGTTGAAATTGATCCCTTGTATATATCGGGTCTTTGTTCAATTTGATGTGGGTGAAGTTTGAGTAGCCTAGTGTTGATCCGATTGTATGATTTTGCCAATGATAGATAGAGTGACGACTTTCTTAAGGTCAAATCATCAATTTGAGCAATACTTCATGATATTTCGGGGGGAAGTCTAAGTACCCATTGGTAGATAAGTGTAATGACCCTAAAAATGAAAGAGGAAGAACTAGAGCCTCTCATGTATGTTAGTAGTGGTTAACTTGTTTAATTAATGAGTTTTGGCTTTTGAAGTTTAGTTTAAAGAGTTTTGAGGTCGAACATCAAGGGACGACCATGATGTTCGAAAACTAGTCTTGTGAGTTTATGTGTTCTAAGTGGTGTATTGTTTTTCTGAGTCTTGTTTGAGAGTTTTGAGGAGTCAACGTCAAGGCACGTGTTAGACTCCATGTTGTTGAAGGACTTTTCTATGTTGGTTAGCATGCTTGGGCTTGTGCCAAGCCAAGGAAGGAAGGGCCTTAGACAAAGGCCAAGGCTTCCAACCTTGGCTAGACACTGCCTCAAGGCTTCACGGCCAGTTGTCTTGACCACGGCTCGTGAAGGAGGTCGTGGAGATGCCTTGGTGGCATGTCAGGCAAGGCACTTTGGCCAAGCCACAACCCCAACTTTCACGGACTACTTCACGGCCAGTGGTCTTGACCACGGCTCGTGAAGGAGGTCGTGAAGGTGACTTAGCCTGAGGGGGGCTTGGCGAGGCAAAGTTATCCATTGCCTCAAGGACCACAGGCGCCACCACGAGCTGTGGTACCCTTCACGGCCCGTCCAAGTGGGCGTGGTCCCTGGCGGGGCTGCCCAAAAATGGGGCATTTAAGTAATTCCCCTTTGATTATTATTAAGTGGGGTTGATTTTTAAAGGTTTATATCATTAGTATATATAGTTTTAAGTCCTAAAACTAGTCACTCTCTCATTCCTTCCCAAATCAAATCCCAAAGTTCCCTCTCTCTATATTTCTCTCTAAATCAAAGAAGAAGAAGAAGAAGTGGGAGCTAGGGTTTTGGATTCAAGGCTTTCTTCATCAAATTTCTTGGGAAATCTTAGCAAAGGTATGGGGATCCTTTATCCTTGATTCCTCTTCCATTCAAGGAGCCAAATCAAAGTGTTTTGAAAGTTCTTCAAAAACTCATAAAAACCCTAATTTCAATTCTAGCATGGGTTCTTGCATGAAAACCTTTTTAATGATGATTTATGTTATTATTGATGTTTATTGATGGTTTTAATAAAGAAAATTCCATGAACCCATGTCTTTCCAAGTTTCCTAAATTTGGCTTATGAAGTGGGTTGAATGTTTATGATTGAATGATGATGGAATTATGCTTAGATTGAGTTGAATAGTTGTTTTCTATTATTATCTATGTTTATCTATTGTAAGTTGTTGAAGAATTGAGGAATGGTGATTAGGGCTTTGGAAAAAAAGTAAGTTGACCTAACTTCATTATTAATGTAGAATTGATATAGAATTGTGATAGATTGATGTGTGATCCACTTATGGTGGAGGTGTTTATATGTTGAATGTATTGTGATTATGGCCTTGAAGGCATTGTATGAGGAAGTTGAAGTGTTGACATGATATCATATATATGAATGTGATGTGAAGGATTTGAATGAGAATCTAATGAGGTATAGGTAATCATGTTGTGAATGTAAAGGTGTTCATGTGATCTCAACGTGATCTTGTATAAGTTGTTATTGTATTGTGATTGGAAGTATGTCTTCTCTTATTGTTCATATGTGATGATGATGGAATGTGAAGGGTTTCCATAATGTGACGTATGTCTTGAATTGGTAGACTTAGGTGCCTCTTCTTAATACATAGAAGATATGGAATGTAATCTCCTGACTTGGTAGGCTTAGGCACCCTTCTCTTGAGTAATGAATGTATCTTGACTTGATGTCTTATTGTATTGAATTGGTAGACTTTGAATTGGTGCCTCTTCATAAATGAATGAATGTCTAGAATCGGTAGACCTAAGTACGGTGCCCCTTTCTATGAATGATTAATGAGGCTTCCAGGCTATGTCTTGAACCGGTAGACCTAAGCATGGTACCCTTTCATGATGAGCCTAGGACCCTATGTGAATGTGAAACCTTGAAGCGGTAGACCTAATGGTGGGTGCCTTCTTCTTGTGTGAAATGATAGACTTAGAGACCGGTAGACCCAAAGGTGGTGCCCCTCTCTAGGAAAGTCAATGAGCTGTCCTTAATGAACCTTGATCGGTAGATCCTTGTGGTGCCCTTCTTGGTAGATGTGTTATGGGTCGGTAGACCTAATGATGGTGCCCTCTCTAGTACACACATATGAATGAAACTACTCTATGGGAACTAAGGCTAAGCACCGAGTGGATATGGTTAAGATGGTAGCTCTTCCCGAGTATGAGGTGAGAGTACAATGAACATCTTTGGATATCCCATAAACCATGTGCCTACATGGGATGTATCCTAGTTCTACCCTTGGCAAGTAGAACACCTTCCACCGTGTAGGGTTTTATGACACCGGATTCCATGTCTAGCTTGCATGGTCTATGTCAGTTAATGCCTATTCCCATCATGTGGGATGTGCACTCTAGTTATTGGATAGGTTCTACAACCTGTAGGTAGTAGTATGGGATGCTATCTACACATGGCACGAGTAGGCTTTGAAGATGCTAAAGTGAGTTCCCTAAGCCTTAATGGGTAATGTATGAAAGTCCTCTAAATGCATGAATGTGTCCTAAATGTCTCTCATGAAGAATGTTGGCTCCTAAAATGCTTAGAAATGTGAAGATGCATGCTACGTTTGACTTGTATTATGAATGTAGACTTATTGATATTATGTTGAAATAGAAAGGTCCTTATCAATGGTAGCCTTGAGAAACACTTAGGTGTGTATGAAGAGGTTGTATGGGTGGCCACTTCATGTTTCACTTAGGTGCGTCTTACGGTAACTTCAGATAGAGGTTCTAAGATGATGAAATGGCTTATTTGATGAATATGTTCATATGTTGTATCTTGGTACTAATTGAGCATGATAACTTGTAATATGAAGCATGACAAGTGGTAAATTCACTTTTGGTGACCTTAAGGTGATGCTTTAGTGTGGATGGTGGTATGGGACTCTATCCATACATTGCACCAAGTGTTGTCTAAGGGTTACTTGAGGTGGATGCTTAAAGGTAAAAGGTAATTGGGCTTATATGTGTTGAGCATGTCTATATAGTGATAAAGGACTTGTATGTTGGTGATGGTTGATTATTGTGACTCTTGTACGTGTGTTCATGAAGTCTTACTAAAATGGCATAAGGCATGACTTTCAACCAAATGTCCTTTTTAGCATGTTTTTGCATGGTTTCCATACTTAGTGCTTAATTGTGCTAACCCCATTTCTTCCCCTTTAACTAAAGTGTAGGGATTGGAGATATTGGTGCGCTATGGATGATGGATAGGTTTCTAAGGTGTTTAAAGATGAAGACTTGGTGAGTCCTCATAGATTCGACAACAATACCCTACATGTTCCCTTTTATGTCTTTTAGTATTGTTTTAAAGTTTTGTCAAGGCTTAGTCCCAATCTTGTATTCAAGTATTAGATGGTTTTGAGACATCATGTATAAAGTATCGAAAGTCTTCCGCTTGCTATTTTAATGAAAGTATCTTCGTGTGTGAAGAAAGTTTTTAATTCTTCTCTATTTTTCTGTATCATATGCAATGAATGATCTAAGAGGCTTGTATTAGACCTCTTCGAGGTCGGGTACACCGGTTACGACTAGGGGGTGCTCTCGGGTCGTGACAATAAGCATGTGGGTAGATTGTAAACTTTAAGGGGAATTTGATATTGTTGCATATGTTGGTTTAATTTGTGAAATTAGGCACTAGGCTGAATACCACCAGTTCGACAGGCTTGTCTTAGCTTGCCAAGGTGGTTAGGAAAATCATCGAGTAAGTCCCAACTCACCTTCTTGAGTGAATATGTAACCTTGGGTACTGTTCCATTCAGTGACCTTGTCTTAATTCGCCGAACCCACTTGGCATATCGCCAAGTGGGAGCACTCATCATCTTTGATACATTTTTCTTTTCATTTTGCACTGTCAGTTTTAGTGGACTTGTCTTAGCCAACCAAACCAACTTGGTGAATCACCTAGTTGGAATTGACTCTGCCCATTATTCCTTAGTTATTTGATTTTTGATACTGTCTAATTCGGCGAGCTCACTGGAGCTCGCCATCCTATTAGGCAAACCACTTTTTCATTAGGCAAGCCTAATTTTTTTTATTGGAACTGTGCTTCCAATTGAGTTTGATTCAAATAACCTTCACCAATTCTTTGCTTGAATAATTGTGCTTTACAGATTATGACGAGAACCAAGAGAAAGCAGCTGGTGACTTCGAATATGGAATCTCATAGAGATTCTCCCCCTTTTCCTCTTTTATCTAAAAAGCAAAAAGGTATAGTGATCAACGAGCCATCAGGGGCTCCCCGACCACAACCAACTATTCCTCATTCGTCTACACATGGTAGTGCACAACCCACAAAGAAGGTTGAAAGAAAAAGAACGGACATGAGGTCCAAACTAGTGCCACCTTAATCTACTCACGCACCAACATCAAGAGTTCTTCCTATTATTGCTCCAAGAAGCCTCAATAGGCTCAAGGTAGCTGGGGAGCAGACCATTCTAGAGGACAGATGACTCTCCATAAACGGTGTGTTGAACGACTACTCGGTGATTTGGGATACTATTCAATTTCATAAGTTCGAAGGTTTCACATGACATCGCAACCCATATGTTTCATCAGGGTGACATATTCCATATTTGGATGCACCATGATATTGATGCTTTGAAGGGGTGGTAACCACCATTGATATATGATATTTCTCCACCTTGGATGGCTGATTGTACGTGAACTTAAAAGAAGAATCTAAACATTGTTGCTCGGTATTGGTTTGGGTTCATAAGCAATACCATCATGTCGTCCCAAATTGAGTATGTCCTTTGGCATCCCAAGACGGTGCTAGTGGGAACCATATCGATAGGGAGTCGATCAATGTGGGGGCCATTATTGTCGAAGAGATGTTACTACGGGACAGATAGGAGCAGCCGTCACTACCTTTCCCAATATTGATCACATGAATGTGTGAAGAGGTTAGAGTTCTATTTCGGGGAAAACTTCTGTGTGGATCACCCCGGCCTCCTCCAATGATATTTAGAGGATTGCAGTCGATTATCTATGGGATTATGCGGCTCAGATTCTGAAGTCTCCATAACCAGACACCACGCTCGTTGTTGATCCCACTATCTTGGTTTCTGAGGCTACCACATCCACTCTTTCTGTGGAGCAACCAGGTAAATCTCACCCTCCTACTGTGCCTTCCACTTCTTCTCCTATTATTGTTGATGCACCTACCCATGTTCCTATTTCCCATCCCCCCTTGACCCAAGCCTTGATCTACCAAATGGGAAGTATTGCTCGGTCTACAGATGTTAGGGCCGTGAGGTTTGAGAAGGATATTCCCTCAGTGATTATTAGGGAAATTGAGAGGGCTATGTCTCCTTTCTGAGATAGGGTGACCCTATATGAGAGATTGATTAAGTCACACAAGGTGAGGTTGGATAACCTCACTACTCGATTAGAGACCTGAGAAGGCCGTTGGTAGTTCAGGTGTGTTTGATATAATGAGAGGTGAGCTCGTTGCCTTGAGAAAAGATGTAAACCAACTGATGTCTGTAGATATTTCTGTGTTGTGGGGTGAGGTTCCCCTACCCTATGCACCTCCGTCTATGCCACCTACTATGCCTAGCAGTAAGTGAGCACAAAGTATGCAGCCGAGTAGGGTAGCTGAGAGAGTTGATGATGATTTGGCCAAGGAGATTGACGAGGATGAGATGAGAAGAGAGTAGGATGAACAGAGGATTGCATTGACACTCACATAGTTGTAGGACACTTAGAAAATGATAATTCATGCTATGTTGGAGAGATCTCTTCGGTAGACCTCCGCAGTTGACACTAGTGGAGTCTTTTCAGACTACACCATCCCTCCTAGTGATGTATCGGGAACTGATGCCCCAACTGATGCTACATTGCTACCTCCTCTGATATTTTTGTCGGGCACTGATGCCCCTGATGATGCCACTCCTCCAGAGACTCCCAAGAGAGCATTCCACAGGTATAGCCTGTCAGGAGGACATTTTCACTCTTCCTCATGTACTCTTTACTATTGCATTAAGGATATTGTACTTTACTTTTTGGTTAGGTGAGGGAACTTATGCCAATATTCCCCTTTTGCTTTATATTTTGTTATTTTCAGTTATGGATGATTGTAGTTTGTTGTTTTTGTTTCTGTTATAGTGTTTCATTTGGTATTTATCACTCTTTTCCTCTTTCTCTCAATATCTTAGTGCCCCGTGAGTAGGGTAGCTGAGAGAGTTGATGATGATTTGTCCAAGGACAATGATGAGGATGACATGAGGAGAGAGGAGGATGAGCAGAGGATTGCATCAACACTCATAGAGTTGCAGGACACTGATAAAATGATAGTTCATGTTATGTTGGAGAGATCTCTTTGGGAGACCTCCGCAGTTTGCACCAATAAAGTCTCTTCAGACTACACCATCCCTCCTAGTGATGTATTGGGCATTGATGCCCCATATCATGCTACATTGCTTCCTTCTGTGATACTATTGTCGGGCACTGATGCCCACATGATGCCACTCCTCCAGAGACTCCCGATAAGAGCATTTCACAAGCATAGCCTGTCGGGGGAAATTTTCCTTCTTCCTCCCGTACTCTTTACTATTACATTGAGGACATTGTACTCTACTTTTTGGTGGGGTGAGAGAATGTGTGCCAATATTCCTCTTTTGCTTTGTATTTTGTTATTTTCAAATTTGGATGATTGTAGTTTCTTGTTTTTGTTTCTGTTATAGTGTTTTATTTGGTAATTATCACTCTTTGCCTCTTCCTCTCAATATCTTAGTGCCTCGTGAGTTTTGTAAATTTGAAATGCTTGAGTTTTCATTAATAATAATTGAAGGATCAATTGTGTTCAATATCGATGTCTTGAATAATAATCATGATGAGCTTGTAATGACATTTGCATGTTAACTCTCATTGAGTACTATTTAGACACCCTTGTTAAACTGATTGTATTCTTGATTTACTTGAGGACAAGCAAACATTTAAGTTGGTGGTTTTGATAAGTGGTTTATTTGCACTTATTTGAGGCGTGTTTAGCTCAACAATTATTGTCCTCAATGGCTAATTATGTCCTATTCTAATGATAATTTGATAATTTGCAGCTATGAAGGCTAAAGGCCAAGTCAAGGATGAATTTTTGAAAGAATGGCCAAAAATATGAAAAGAAATGTAAACTTCATGTTGTTGATCACCAAACAAGAAAGGCGGATCACCTAATGGGTATCACGACCCGAGTCTACACCCTGGATGTGGCCGGCACTCAAGAACCATTGCTGGTCCCCAAGCGAATCCTCATCCTGGCTAACTACAAGCGGAATACTAACTCAAGCATACAAAGCTTAAAAACTGAATAAAAATAATATATTCATCTAGCCATAAAATAGGCAACTTAAGTCTTTAAACATTTAACAAAATAAATGAACAGACTTCTAAAACTCTATTGTCTATCTATTGTCTATCAATGAAGCCTCTAACTAACAAAGATGAAAGTCGGGACAAGACCCACAACATTCTAACAACTGATTTAACTGAAAGAACAAGTGGAACCCTCCGGAAGCAAGGACGCTCACCATAGCTAACTTGAACTGCATGTGGTATTAATGAAGCGTTTGTTGATAATCCTTAGTACCTATATCTGCATCATGAAACGATACTGGCCAAATGGCTCAGTACATGGAATATATGAGCATGTAAGGGAAATTCTAAAGCATAAACATATGCGTGAACTGGTGGAATAGAAACATACTTAAGAATGCTCAACTCATAGGGTTCATGCGGAATTATGGGAATGAACAACTCAACTCAAGGACTTCATGGGTAACATGTAATAGTCCTATGATTAGGAATATAATCTCAAAAGGGTTAGGAACTCATTATTCAAGACTTAGAATTTAAAGATACTACTCCTCTCATACTTACATTCTTAAAACTTAGCTCAAATCTATAGTTGATCTTAAAAGATTCACAATTGAACTGAAAGACATTGTTGAACTCTACTCTTAACTCTCTCTTGAATGTGAATTATGAATTCAAGAGTTATGGTTCATGATATGAAGGATCTCGTGATGATAAAGTAGAATCATGAATACATTCTCCTCATTCTCCTACTCACTTGCTCGAGTCTTGAAAATTTTGATTAGAAATTGTAGAAGACTCTCAAAAGACTCAATGGGACCTTCTCAAAATGTTTGAAAAAACTCTCAAAACCTAACTCTTAACTCTACCTTAAATTTGAATTATGAATTCAAGGCTATGATTCATGTTATGAATGATTTCTAGGTGTTTAGAAGTAGTTTAGAGTGATTAGAATAAAAAAGGAGTGAAGGTACACTTTAAAAGAACTCAAACGGAGCAATCGACTGCAAACTGGATAAGGCAGGCGACCCTAGCACACTGAGTGGCGCGGGGTGCCAGTCCCTAAACTACAGAAGAGGATTTGGGGCGCACTGGCTGGCGCAGGGCGCCAGGCTCTAACCCAGAAAACCCGACGAATTTTGTTTTCTCGTTTTCGGACCCTAATTCACCTAGAATCTAATGGTTTGTTCCCCAATCACTTAGAATCGAATACTCAATGTATGTACATACTAATCCACTCAAAACAACCCTCAAATCACTAACTTTCATCTCAAGAATTCATCAAAACCCTAACAAAACAAGATTTAGAATGAACTTCAACAACACTTATCAAGAACTCATCAAGAACTCAACATACTCAAACTTATGGATGAAATACGTAAAACAAACTCATGATTGGTGTGTGGGTGAACGAACCCAACACTATGAAAACTTACATACCTCTTAGTGATTAAACCCATGGCAAAAATCCGCAACAAAACTCAAGAATCTCGACGAACGCTTTGATCCTCTCCTCTTTTCTCTTCTTGAACTCTCAACTAAAACTCTAGGCATATATTAGGATTATAAAACTGAACCTAATGAGATTAGACCCCTAAAACCTTACTAAAAATGAATTAAATCTGATTGGATAAGGAAAAGACCAAAATACCACTCACTATTTTTGGGCAACTTTCCTTAATTGGACAGCTTGACTTCAAAAGGCCATATCTCACTCATACGAGCTCGAAAATTAGCAAAATCGGTGGTGTTGTAAAGATTATTCAAAGACATTCCATTTGATATCTTATGGGCCACCTAACTCATCCTGTAACAAAAGTTATGGTCGTTTGAAGTTGACCCAAAACTTAGAAGAACTTAGGAAGGACTTGAATAAATTTCTCTTTAGTTCTTCTTGGAACTCAAAGTGCTACATCTAGTGACCTCAACACTCAAGAAATTTTAAATTCCTCGATAAAATCCTACTTACAACGAAGGATGGTTCTAGTCTTAGTTCAAAAAAAATTTGGGGTGTTACAATGGTTATGACCTCGTCAAAGTTAACAATGTACAAAACTTGCATTAATTAAGGTAGGTCGGCGAACTTCAAATTGAAAGGTGACTTACCAAAAGAGAAAGGCAGACATATTGACCATCATCGAGGGTAACAATGAAAGAAGAAAAATTGAAAGCTTGAAAGGTGAACAAAAGTGGTACTCGGTAATACGCCAAATGTGAAAGATATTCTCGAACGAGCTCACCGATTGATGTTCAAATACCTAAAGCCTAGATCAAGACAAATGCAAGTTGAAGAGTAGTAGGCGATCCACCTAACATGATCGGTGAGCCTGACTAATGTCGCCAAATGGGTAACGCATTGAGTTTTAGGACAAATTTTGGGGAAATGTCTTAAGGGGAGAGAAAAAGGGAGTTCGAGCAAAAGGACGAAAATAAAAAAAACTCTTGAACAATATTTAGAGAATGAAAACTCTTTTTTACCTTTTGAAGAACACTTTCTAGTTTTTGGGGTTTTCAACTTTGTTCTTGAAATTGATGAATTGAAGTTGAATTCGAAGTGGGTTTACTTGTAATTTCTCAATTTCATTGTACCCATAAATGCTTTCAAGAAAGGTATAATATATTTACTCTTTGTGATGGGTGGTGAAAACTCCAAGATCTAGGGGTGCAATTACGAGGTTGGGTGTTTAATCAATGTAGTGGGTATTGTTCTATGGTTTTGTTGTTGTTCATACATGGATTTAGGCTAATTGGCATGGGGTTAATTTCTGGGTTAAGGTTGCAAACTCAATTCCTACTTCTGATCTCCGATTGATGCTCGAAAGAGATTGATTGGAGTAATTAATCTAATACTTGCAATTTAGATTTGACTTTTGTAACTTGCTCAAAAATAGAGATTATGGGTTGTATCTATTTGCCCTATTGTTGCATTGAAAGAGACAATAGTGTAAGGTATTGGGTTGTTCAATATAACACATAGATGAGACCGAAAGGAAATTCTGTGAATGATACTTTTAGATCAAAAAAAGATTAGTGACAATGAAGATGACCCAGCCTATCCATGAATGTTCATTAATATAGAGCAAAACAATTACCCCTATGTGACATCGATTTACAATCCCCGCACCCCTAGATTACTTGTTACTTATTTAAACTTCTGAAATCTTAGTTTAATTGTGACTTTTGATAATCAAATCCTTTCATCAAATTTGGTGGACCGACTTATATTATTGATGCAAAT
This sequence comes from Solanum acaule, assembly GCA_036250505.1. Taxonomy (NCBI): domain Eukaryota; kingdom Viridiplantae; phylum Streptophyta; class Magnoliopsida; order Solanales; family Solanaceae; genus Solanum; species Solanum acaule. The sequence continues at coordinate 38,092 of JAJOOR010001440.1, read as the reverse complement.
GAACGAACTTACATTCCATATTTCTTGATAGAATTACTTGCCTTATATCATTCTTTCTAGGATTCGACCCCGACTCTCTGTTGGGTATTTTTATTAACTAGAACTGGTTACCCATTTAATTGGTTCTGAAGAGTAGCTTGAGCGCTATCACTCCTCTGAATGCCATCAATATGATGAAGTAGCCTATATATAGATTGAACACATGTGCCATTTAGTCCATGAATGTCATTGTGATATTATTGTTCAACCCAAAAGACACCATTAGGAAGTCATAATGGCCCTAACGAGTCCTAAAGGTAGTCTTGGGGATGGTCACCCTAATCCTCAGTTGATGATAACCGGATCTCAAATTAATTTTAGAAAACACCATAACACGCTAAAGTTGATCAAACAAGCCATCGATATGAGGCATAGGGTACCAATTTTTCACTGTCACCTTGTTTAGATGCCTATAATCGATTCACATATGCATAGACTCATCTTTATTCTTCACAAATAGAACTAGAGTACCCAAGGAAAAACACTCGATCTAATGAATCCCTTAGCCCATAGATCCTTAATTTAACACTAAGTTCCTTAAGCTCTGCGGGGGTCATACAGTAAGGTAGAGTAGAGATCAGACGAGTTCCCAACATTAGGTCAACAGAAATATCAATGTCATGCTCAGTGGGAAGGCCTTGTAGATTGATAGGGAAGATATTTGTGAACACTTACACAATAGGAACCAAAATAAATGTAGGGTCCTCTCTAATAACATACCTCACATAGGATAAATAGTCCAAGCATCCGTTAGACACTAATCTCCGCACCTGAACATAAGAGATAACTCCAGTTAGTTTGTGACTAAAAGAGACTTGGCACACTACTGGAAAGATACCAAACAGGCTAAGGTAACAATCTCAGTGAAGCAATCCAACCGCACTATAAGGTAATAACCAGTGCATGCATATGATAACATCAAAATCTAACATATCAAATACAATAAGGTCATCTCAAGTGTCACGCCCTTGGATAGTCACCAAACATAATCTCACTTGATCCACTACTAAAGACTCACCCATTGGGGTCGAAACATATTATGGTGCTGATAGAGTCTCAGAGTACAAACTCAACTAAGAAGCATAAGTGAAAATATGTAGACCCCGGATTAAATAAGGTCCAGGCGGGCTGATGACATATAAGAATCGTATCTATGATGCCATCGTATGATGCCTTAGCATATTCCCTTATTGGAGCTGCACAAAGGTGTCCCTATCTACCATTGAATAGAGTATTTGATCTTCATCATGCCCTACATTCCTAGGATCCTCCTCGAGCCCCTGGTGACCACCACAACGATCCTGACCCTGGGCATCGCCTCTAGCCAGAGGTTCTACTACCAAAACTAGCTAAGCTGTCTATAGAGCATGTGCAATCATCCCTCGCTGGTAACACTCTCTGAACTAGAGATCAAAATCAACGCAATCATAACAACCCTGAAAAGCATGGATCTAAGAGAATCAATCACAACGGCTCGAAGGAATCAAATATGAGCCTCTCAAACCTTAACTTGAACCAGAACCACCTTGGCTATACTGATCGACATTAACTGACCGAGTAGACTAAACTTAATGCTTGAAGCACTAGTGAGGTCTTTCATAATAGCCCATGCCCCTAGTTTGGGAACTATTATACTTGCCCTAGGATGAGTCGTCTTATCACTCCCCCTTCAGTATCATGACTGAGCTCTTCCATAGTATGGGAATGATCAACAATATACAAGAAAAATCTGCTTGCAGAAGCCATAAACTCAGTCTCGATATGCAACTACAACCTCAATCTACGAACAAAGCAATGAAATCTTTCCTGATGGGTAGGTAGAATCATGTTAGCATGCCTGGAGAGCTTGTGAAAGTTGGATTTATACCCTGACATGGCCATGGAGCTCTGCTACAACGTAGCAAACTGATCCCAAAGTTTATCTCTAATGCTCATTGGTATAGATCTGAAAAGAAAGCCTCTAAAAACTCAGTCCAAGACACGGGAGATGACCCAACTAGTCTACACCCCATATACAAATGCCACCATTGTCCGATGGTCCATCAAGATAATACATGGTAAAGTTGGCTCTTCTCGTCTCTACTAATCCCAAGGCGTATAATATCTCCATGTCGATCATCAAAAACTCGTGGGAGTCCTCCTATACATCCTCAGAGGAGGCGAAATAAAAAAAACTAAGAAAATCTCTACTCCTCTAATAGCATCACTCCTGGTGTGATAACTAAGTAAACGACGATGGGTGCGGGAGGCACCTTAACCTAAGGAGCCACCACTGCCAATTAAACTTGTGATGCTGATATAGGTTGAGCTTGGGCTTGTTGCATGGCCCCTAGTATACCTAATAAGTAGGTCATAGCCACCTGTAACTCTAGTTCCATAGTTTTCCAAGGTGCGGGTTGGGTTGGTCTCGACCCCACTGCTTGCTTAGAAATAGGATTTGTTTGTGGATCCACAGCTAGATCAGGCATCATATCTTTGGCACGATCTTGAGATGGTGTTGCAGATCATGTACGACCTTAGGGTCACCCTCTACCCTACTTGGGGCTCTATCTGTTGACCAGAGAGTATTACCCTTAGTCGTCACACCGTGCATACGAGCCATCTTACAAAAGAGTGAAATAAGTAAGATTCTCGAAACAGAATAAGAAAGTCAATGCATGATAAAGAACTAAAGAAAAAATCTTCCTAAAGATGTCCTATAATATCTCAAAGATATGATACAAACGACTTTGCACCGATCTATAAGACTCTACTAGACATTAACTTCGCACCAATGAAACTAGCAAACTTGGAGCTCGATACCAACTTTGTAACGACCCAAACACTCTATTCATGATGACAACTACCAGGACCCACTCGTAGGTAAGATAACCCGTATCCTGAAACGACAAGTAACGAGCATATTTGGAAAAAAATGTAATCTAATGGAAAAACAAACAACATAATAGAGAAATAATAATGAACACAAGAATGACATAAACATATACAATAATACAAGATTCAATCCCACGATCTGGTGGATGATGGTACAACCTACTAAAATGAGTACAAGTTAAAAAATTAACAAAATAAGCACATACTTGTCTCGAATACAAAAGACTAGCCAAAAACTATATATACATATGGAAATGAGTTAACTAGGATGCCATCAGCTCACCTTCTATCTCCAGAAGCTCTCCCTACTGCACAGAAATCAACATTGTTGGATGGCGCTAAGATTTGCATTTAGAATAACATATGCAGAGTCTAGTATGAGTACCAAATCAACTAGTACCCAGTAGGCATCATAGGTTGACTAAGCTTGGAAAGAAAATACATAATGAAAAGTGGAGAAATAAATAGTAGTTAAAGGTCATATAAATTGAATAGTAATGGTAAGTCTAATTAGACACCTCGATAATCTAGCAAGAGAAGAGTGATAAGCTAAAAATGCTATTTATAACCTAATTGGACTCTCATAAGCCAAGAAGATACACTCGTGCATATTTGAAAGGTAAATAACCCAAATGGATCCCATAAGCCTGATGAGTGCATAGAACAACTAAAGAAATTCCTAGTTTTGACTAAGTGTAATCGAAATTGAAACAACTAATCCAGACTATAATTGTGGCGAAGGAACCCCAAAGAATCTAATAGAACCAAGGCGTTACGACTCAAACCTGACTAATAGAAGTGTGCTAGAACTTCAACTATGACTAGTAAAATTACACCGAAACTCAAACCATGGTAGCAGACCTCGAAGGACTCTAATATCAATTGTTCATCATCATGTAGGAACCAATCATAGAATGAAACCTCCTTCAGAGTCACAAAGGGCCCATTGCAGCTCGAAGCCCCTAACATGATCCAATGTAATAAATAAGGCTAAAAAAACACAATTGAAACATGTCGGGGCCGTATTATATGAAGTTATAGATGAAATTGTAGCAAGAGCGGAGTTGTTATCAAGATAAGGATCCATGCTATTAGACTAAGTTCGCCACATTAGTCTATAAAGAGCTAGAATCATCTTAAATGATGTTAGAGGATTTATAAGGCATAATAGCTCCGATCGTTGTGATGCTAACAAATAAACAATCACATTGTCAATACGAACGACTTGAAACCTAATTCACAACAATTGAATACATAACTAAAATGAGTCCAAAATAATATTATGAAACCAGCATAAGGAGGTAAACGATTATCAGTTTTTTACTACATATGCATACTTTACCTTCAGTGAAGTTACTTTCAGTTTCCTTTCAATTTATTGATTTAGTTCAGATATTCATTTCATTTTGACTTATTACATACCATACATTTCATATACTGACGTCTTCAGCGTTGCATCATTTTATGATGCAGATACGGGTGTTCAGGATCGTCAAGGCGCTTCGTTGAGATCATTACCTCATCCTCTTTGGTGAGACCTCCTTACTTTTGGAGGAATCCATTTAGTTACGCTTTTCAGTATTAGTAGACATTTAGTTCTTTATTTAGGTAGTAGTCGGTCTTGTCCCTGCACCTATCTTTAGTTAGTAGAGGCTTCATAGATAGGAAATTCAGGGAATCAGTTCAATCTTCAATATCAGATGTTTTAAACATATTTACCATCCATGATTTCAGAGATGATTTCCAGGCTTTTAGTATAAAAGAATCTTAAATGTTTTGCATGTGTCCTTTACCTTTAAAGCTTTCGCATGAATGTTTACTCTTCCGTTCAGTAGTCAGCCAGGCCAAGGATTTGCTTGGGACTAGCAATGGTTTTCGAGTGCCGTCCACGTCCATGGTGTAAGCTTGAGCGTGACAATAATATTATCCGACAATTATATACTTTGCCAATTACATGAAATAGAAAATATCATAATAATTGAAGGGTAATCGTTACATTATTAATCTATGTACCAAATGACCCCTAATAACTAGTTTAGTTCCTCCTTTCAGCTTTAGATTGAAACTTGTTTAGAAATGTTGGTTGCAAGAAGTAGGTATTTCTTATAGGATTAACAAATTGAGATCTCAAAGTTTAGTATACCATTTAGTTGTTTTATATTTCATTTTTTGTGTCTATCTATCTATCTAAGTATCTATCTTGTAGAGCCACCATGCTATGTATCTGTCTTTACTCTGTCATCTTTAATTTTGGCATTCGTAATTCGTGATTTGAATTACATCAATATTCAACTTTAATAATAATACTCCATAAGGATTTATTCTTTCTAAATAGTGGTATGGAATTGTTTTTCTTGATAAATAGTGTAGAGTGGTTGGTGCTTGGTCATTGCGTATGGCCATATCTGATTGACTGATGTTGTTTAAAACCATCTCGTCAATCACTATTTATTCATAGTTGTGACATCATATGTATTTGCTTATCACAATAAATTGTCATATATACTGTAGCACCAAATAACAAAATAATTTCTTTTTTCTAACCTTCTTCACAATCATAATAATATCTAATACTCCCTCCGTTTCATTTTATATGTCACCTTTCGAATTTCAAGATTTAAACAAGTCTATCTTTGATTGTAAATTTTTCATAGATCTTTTTAATATTTTGAATTATCAATTATTGTGACTCATAGTACTTTTTACGTAGTTTACAAATATATAAATTTTATTTCAAAAGAATTTAAGATTTCATGCTCAAATTTCCAATCAAACTTAAATTGTTTGACTCTTAAAAAATAAAAGGTGTCATATAAATTCGGACAAAGGGAGTACATTGTACTTCCCACATGGCCTGATAGCTCACCACACAAAAATAGTCTATCTGTGAAGTGACAATCGAAAGGTAATCAAATTAATATTACAGCTAACCCTTGATGTGCCAATTAGCAAAACAACAACGGAGCGTGTGGGTATATATATTCGTGTGTTTTTTAAATAGTTTTAAAATTTTAATTTTTCATATGACATATTTAAGATCACAAATTCGATGTACATAGATATATCTTTGATTCAAGATAAAAAAAATTCAAAAATCTTATTTATTTTCGTCAACTTTGTATCAAGTCAAAATAAGTCAAACAAATTAAAACATGAAATATATATATACTGTTGGTGTATAGTTTTAATCTTTAATTTGTTAGATTAGAGGAAAAGGAATATTATGAAAATTTTAATTAACTTTACTGTACATAGGTAAAGCCTACTAGTAAGGTGAAAAGGATAGAAATTCATTATTCGTACGTGGAAATCCAGAAAGTGTTGTTCCATGTGTTAAGGATTTTGTCCTATTTTTTTGGTATAAAAATTAAAGTATTATTATAAATGTTTTAACTTTTCTTGAAAGAAAAAATATAATTTTATTTCATATTTGCTTATTTTTTCCTCGGAGGAAACGTATGGAATTCTATAAATTGTTTTACTTTTATAGGTCAATTGGTCAAGCCATATAATAATATATGTTTCTTCTAGTATAGTTTTATGTATCGTATAATTTATTACCGTATGATTTGCTATCAAACTATGCACTTATAAAAGTGTACTTTCATTTTATAATTTTTTTTTATGAAATAATATGTAGGTCGTACTGAGTTTTATTTTGCCTCATCATGGCTAATGGAGTCTTAATTTCTAGGTTTGAACTCTTTTTCTTTTTACCCCTTTTCTTAAAGGAGCTTCCACTTTTCTGCTCATTTGGTGATTCGAACTTACAATCTTAAAGTTGAAAGTGAGGATGGTGACCATCGAGCAAACCCCTCTTATTAGATTTGAACTCCTTAATCGGTTTTGGTCGAACAGTGCATACATACACAGTATACTAACAATATTCATAATATTTGATATGATTACATTCACCTTTTTCTTGATTTAGATGGTGTATATAGGTAAAATATTTACTATTAATTGAATATATTAAAATATAAACACCCTTAGTCATAACAGAGGTTGATAATCCAGTGGTAAGTATGCTCATTTAAGTCTGAATTTGCGGTTCGATCCTCACTACTTTCATAAATTTCTGACTCTAGTAGGATCCCTAGAGTTCATTGCATCCCACCACTGTGAGTGTGAAAGGGAAAGAGAAAGAGAAAGCAAATGATTCTTGAGAGCTGAGCTGGAGAATAATTATATATGTGATTCCATTCGATGTTATACTTAAAAACATTGGTGTTACTTGTCTATTGTCAGAAAAAAAACTTACATATTATGATTGTGATTAGAGCTTATAAAATTAGCAAAACGTGTCGGCCTAGTTTACAGTAGGTACTCTACATCTAAAATTTGAAATTAACATGACATATCATAAACAATGATTGAATGAATATAATTGCAGTGGGCAAGCATATTGTTTTTTATAAAAGCAATGAACATGCATGTCTTATATTTTAAAAATAAGATATCCTTACTTTCCTACTTTAAGCAGTATAATTCTGAAAAAAAGGTTATTTAGTTTAGCTAATGAAATGACTTTAGATTAGAAGAAACCCAAATAAATAAATAAATTATTGCTTCATAATATAAAAACAGAAAGACATAACAGATTGAAGAAAAATGAAAGGAGCTGCTAATTAACTAGTAGTGTTCACACACTAATTGGAGGAGTGCAAAAACAAAGAAAAAAAATAATAGGCTTTATCCATTTGCTATTAGGAGAGGTGAATGGAAGGAATAGAGGGTCCAGTTTACTTATGTGGTATGCTCATATTTTATACTTTTGAAATAATAATGTCCTATATGTATATAATATAATATATAGTGTCATGGTGATATTTTATACTGCAACCACTACTACTATATAATATGTTTCTCAAACTAAAAAGTGATAGTTTAGGTATGAAACTCATACTCTCAATAGTTTAGGTATAAAACTAAAAAAAATAAATAGTTTAGGTGTGTTTTTAACACTTATCTCATTGTTTAACACTAAATTAATCTACTTGATATTTATTCATTAAAAATCAAACTACCCTTGCAAGAGAAAAATCATTTAGCTATTTTTCATTAATCTACCCTTAGAACAGAAAATCGTCAATTATTTTTCATTTATTTCAAAATCGTAAACTGCGAAATCAACTTTATCTATAAATCTAATAGTGTTGTGTCCTCTAATCTCTATGTTATCTGTTTAAATTAATAATAATTACACTTGAAAGTTGTTGCCTCAAAGAGCAGTCTGTGGTGAATATGGTAGTTTTTCCACAATTGTAGGTGGTCCATGAATATCTACAAGTAGGAGCCACAATCTATTGTTGATAAAAAGAAACATAAATATATGAAAATATTAATTAGAGGGGAAAGGGATATTTGGACAGTGAATTATATTAGAATATTTCTACCAATGTGGGTTGTGGTGCAGTGGTGAGACAGTTTCATCCTTTCGGATTTAAACCCTAAGTATAAAAAAAATCATGTTAGAAACGTCACCCCAAATCGGGACTTCAATGCAAAAAATATTAGAAAATTTCTATCATGTCATTGTATTCTTCATAAGTTCATCTTTCTACGAAATTTTCTTCTATCGGAAGTACATGCACCGCTCTGGCATAATTTTATCTCAGATCCTCATTATATTTTTAAAGATATCTTCAATCTATATTCTATATCATTATTAGCCAGGTACATATGTGAGGTTAATCCCAATTTTCAATGGAATAACTAGTAAATTGTCCAAAAGTCTCGAATAATACTCTTTTTGGTCCATATTAAGTGATTTTGTTAGCTTGGACACATGCGCTCATTACAAAATCTACTTACTCCTAGAAAGTAAAAAGTAGTTTTACTAAATTTACCTTTAATTAAATAGTACCTATATAGTTTCTTGGTTACATGAAATTCAGTTATGTAAATAATATAGGTAAATTTGAAAGAAAACATTTCTTCCGTCCATTTTTATTTGTTCAGTATTGACTTGAAAAATGTCTTTAATGCAAAGAAACAAATAGAATGACAATCTTACTATATCTCCTTTTGAATATAAAAAATTCAATATTTTGAAAAATGACTATAGTTAATAATAAAATTAAATTAGCAACTAAGTATAAATTGTATCTTGATTTTCTAAATTGAACCAATAAAAATAGACATTTATATTTAATATAGTTAAAAAATAAAAGTGGACGACAGGAGTAATTAACACGTTCTTCATTTATATTTAATATACAAGGTAGGGGTTATGCCTAACCCCACCCTGAAGGTGACTTTTGATTTAAAAAAAAATACCTTCTTCATTACGTGACACACCAGTTATTTTGAACTAAAACATTTTTTAAAAAAAGAAGATAAAAACACCACTTAATGTGAACTCGAGGGAGTAGTACTTTATATTTTTGTCTCTAAGGGCATCGCCAAATTTTACACCAAATTTTGTGTCAGCACTGTTTTTTGTGTAATCAACTCCAATTCACTGCACCAAATTTTACACCAAAAATAAATATTTTTCTCTCTCTTTATTATTATATTATTATTTCTTATTTCATTTATATTTTCTTATTTCATAAAATAAATTCTTTCTAAAACATTCACCATGTATAATTCATATTATTTCCTTTTATAATCGTTTAATATAAAATTATTTTGTACCATAATTTTTTAAATAATATAAATTGATAGCAAATATTATACATTATACATAATCATTAATACAAATAAAAGTGAAATCATTAATGAAATACAATTAAATAAAGTATTGATGTGTACTTTATTATATCCCATACAATTCATATTTTAATAGTATTGATGGATCCGGAAAGAATCTGTCAGATTATTAAGTTATTGTTGTATTTTTTTTAAATTATTATGTTTTATTGTATTTTTTAAAATTACTATGTATTTTATATTTCAATTTTGATGTATGTCAATTACTACTTTGTTGAATGTTTCTTATTTTCGGTTATTTTTAAGTACATTGTATTATTTGTTTAAAAATTTATATGTTTGCATTTTAAATTTTTGTGAAGGTTAATTGTAGTTATATCAAAATATAATTTATAGTAGAATTAACATAAATTTAATTTTTTTTTTAAAAGTCATATATAGAAAAATTAATTTATAAAAAAGCTAAATTTTATATCTAAATTTTATATTATAAAAATATTACAAAAAAAATAATTAAATATACAAGAGATTTAATTAAAACATACAATTTATATAATGTTTAATTAAAAGTTTGTATGATGAAATAATATTAAAATATTCAAAAAGTGAATTTGGTATAACACTATTCACACACCAAATTTGGTGTAAAAATTTGGGGTGGGTTGGAGCTCAAAACAACCAAATTTTACACCAAATTTAGGATTTGGTGTAAAATTTGGTGTTGGGTTGGAGATGGTCTAACGGCTCTTATAGTTAATCAGTCTCTAGTTTGTTGATTGCTATAGTGCATGTAGTCCCTAATGGCATGCATCGCCGATAAAAATTAATTCAAATTGAATTTTCAGGATTGTTATTGTTGAAAAATTAGAGGGGCCTAAACTCATATGGACCTAACACCCATATTTATTAAGACAAACAAGAATCGAAATAAAAAATGAATTAGACATAACTCATATCCTATCTCTATAAACATGTCCTTTTGTCTAGGGTTTTCTAATCTAGCTTCCCACCATTACCGCCTTCACCCCAAAATACCTGAGAAAATGTTCCTTTACTAGGAGAACAGTAAATTTTGCCTCCTCATGTTATGGGTCATTAACATTGAGTTCTTCTCCTTGTGTCCTTCTTCATCAGCTAACAAGAGTTAGTATTATCAACTTTCCCTACCTTCATATTCATGCGCGTACTTCAGTTGGCCATACTCCCTTGCAGTTGTGTTCTCTGGTTCGGTGGTCTATGCTTCTTGTGTGTAGCTTCACGATCTAGTCTAATGGAAGGATGCTTAACCATTAGGTTGGTGATTTTTGCTTCCTTTTCCCGTTTGTTGCCCATTTTCTGATTTTGTTTGCCTCTGTTCCCTTGCAGTTGGTGCTTAAATAGAGTGCATGAGTAGCTTCGTTCCACCTCCTCAATAGTGATTAAAGCTTTTTCCATTTTAAAGCGTCTCCATTTGATTAAGATCTTCCCCTTTTGCCAAGTCCTTTTTGATGGCTCAAAGTAGCCTAGGCTAGATTGCATTTCACATTTCTTGATACCCTTATGTTTCTGTAAATGATGTACTTGTGAAAAAACTATGTTGTAGCCTCCCTTCCCATTATCTCCTTATTAGTGAAAACCTTAGATATGAGTTGTTTAATTTGTCACGATTTATGATTCTCCTACCTTTCGCCTCCATGCTATGAAAATCTGTTAATATGCGATTTTTTTTTCTATAGCCATATTTTCCAAGTAGTCTGCAAGTTGATCTCTTCCCTCATTATATGTTGGAACCTGTATTGCTAGCCTTGTGAACATTCTCTGATTTTTTCAACTGTTTCATTTATTATCCACGGATATGCCACTTTCCTTCTAGCACTTTGATTAATACCATGGAATCTATTTGTATTATTACCTGATGATACAAATATAGCATTTGCTTCTGCCACTGTGTTCGTAGTATTCTCTATATGAACTCCGTCTACTTGAATAATATTTCCTATATCATCCCTTAAGAAATAGGCATACGAACTTGCTCCTGGATTTCCTCTGGATGCACCGTCAGTGTTGTAAATGACTCATCCTTCCAGGGATATTCTCATCTTACCATGGTTACTGTAACATCCCGCCTTAGAAAGAGCCAGATTTAGAAACCACTAAATTGGAAATAGCCAAATTGAGAATTTTACAAGTTATGCTCAAGTTGTGAGTTTTAGGTCAGCTTCAAATTTCCATAACTTTTAGTATAGGATGAGTCAGGTGGCCCATAAGAACTTGGAATCCTCTTTCCGACGCCACCGAGTTTTCTAAGTTTCAAGCTCGGACGAGGGAGATGCCCGTTTGAAATCTGCCTGTCCAGTTAAGAAAAGTTACCCGAAAAGATGAGGAGTATTTTGATCTTTTCCTTACCCTTTCAAATTAAAACATTGTTAGTAATATTTTGGGGTCAAATTTGATTTGGGTTAGTTTTACAAATCCTAGATTACGCTTAGGGTATTAGAAGAGAGTTCAAGAAGAGGAAAAGAGGAGAAAGGGAAGAACGATCAAGGTTTCTTGCGAATCGAGGAATTGTTTCGCCAAATCGAAGTATGAAAGTTTCCATAGTGTTGGGTTCGTTCACTGACACACCAATCATGATTTCCATATTCAAATTTCATCCATAAGATTGAGTATATTTGAGTTCTTGATGAGTTTCTTGAAGTTTGTGATCTATTCTTTAAGTATGAGTTTCCGTTGAGTAAATTGATAAATTCTTGGGTGGGTTTCATCGAACTCGTTCTGGGTTATAAGAATTCAAGAGTTTTTACCTTAGAATTTCAGTGGATATGAGTTGAATCGAGTTTGACAGAGGAAGAAAAGATCAGGCCGAATTAAATGCCCAGGTTCGCGTCGCGGGCTTGCTCCTCCAGAAAGTTTCCTCTTTCTCTGCGTTGCGGAGAGCGCGGACTCCACTGTCTCAAAAATTATTTCATGACCAAATAAATTACACCTTCTCCGCGTCGCACCTTTGCTCCCCGGATAGTATTTTCACTCATTTCTTATTTATCAACTATCTAAAACCCACTTATTCATTAAGAGGTCTTTCATAACATAAATCATATCTTTGAATCCATAATTCAAATTGTAGGTAGAGTTAAGAGTAAAGTCTTAAGAGTTCTTTCGAATCTACTTGAGAAGTCTTTTACAATATTTTCAAAACTTGTTTTAAGACTTGAGTACTTAAGCATGAGAGTAAAGTTGAGTTCATTTTTTTTAAAATGATATATGGGAACTAAGTATTCCCAAGAGTAAATGTTTTTTTACATTTAAGATGAAAGGAAACACCGATTTCCAAAAGAGTTCATGAAGAGTTTTGAGTGCTATCTCTTTTAAGAGAGATCTTTTGAGTAATAATCTCAAATTTGAGGATGAGGAAATGTTATTTTTAAATCATATGAGCTAAGTTATATTTTGGGAGTAGTATTGAGCACCGATATGGGGGAGAGTTCAGACAACTCACAGCCCCCATAAACCATGTAGCAAAGTGGGTAGAAATGATCATACTTTTTAGATGATTCCTTATTGCTTTTTAAGCATAGCTTAGTGATCCACTTAGTTGAGGTGTTCTATATCCCGGAAAGGTATAGGACAGTTTTGACAGCATGGACGAGATGATGTATCATCACATAGCTCATAGTGATGGTTGTCGGTTAGAGAATCTCTCATACAGAGTTATTTTGTATTTTTACATACAAACTGAGTTATTATTATATTTTTAAATGCATGGAGTTGTTATCTACTGTTTTAAATGCTTTATATAAACTGCATCATTATTGTTGTTTTTATACTGCATTGAGTTGAGTATTCATGAGATGAAGTTGAGTTGAGTAGAGTCGAGGTGCGTATGTTTCATTCTTTCCAAGTTCAAGCTTTATGTTATGTTCAGTTTTCCCCTTACATGCTCGTACATTCAATGTATTGATGCCATTTGGACTGTATCGTTTCATGATGCAGATACAGGTAACTAGGGCCATCAACAGGCACTTCGTTGATACTAGTTACAGTTCCAAAGTTCTTTTTGAGCCTCCTTACTTCCGGAAGGTCCCTTATTTATGTTTTATCATTTCAGTTTTGTCATTAGGATGTCGTGGGTCTTGTCTCGACGTCCATCTCAGTTAGTAGAGGCTTCATAGATAGATAGACAGTAGTAGTTCATATGTCTTTTTCATTTCAGATAATAATGTTTGAGACTTGAGTTGCCACTTTGGCTAGTGAATGTTTTATTTCTAAAATATTCTGAGTTAATATTTTGAGATAGTTGAGTAAAGTTTACTTTTGAGTTCATATGTTTTCGAGTAAGTATTCCGCTAAGAGTTGAGCCAGACCAAAGGTTTACTTGGGGCCAACAATGATTCTCAAGTGTCGGCCACGTCCAGGGTGTAGGCTCGGGGTGTGACAAACTTGGTATTAGAGCACAGATTTCATGAAGTCATGTCTGTAGAGTCCTAGTTATCGGTATGAAGTGCTCCACATCTATAATTAGGAGGCTGCAACATTTAGGAACTATCTGACTTCTTTCATACTCTTTTCGTGTGATAGAGTTCATCTCTATAAAGTTTCTTTCTAATTCGTTCTTGAGTGTATCTCTCAGATCATGCCTCCATGAAGAGTTATCCGAAGTCCTCCTGCTAGGCAGAATGTTGATCCCCAGGATTAAGGGGTACCCAATGCTCCTGAAGTGCAACCCCAATGGGAGGTCACTAATGTTGAGTTCCGGGATACTATCCGGATGTTGAGTCAAGTGGTGGCCAATCAAGTTGGTCAACAAAGAGGGAATCGACAAGATGTGGCTGATACGTCTAGAATTCGTGAGTTCTTAAGGTTGAATCCTTTAGACTTCACCAGTTCAAGTGTCATTGATGATTCGGAAAACTTTATGGAAGAGCTACAGAAGGTTTTTGAGGTTATGCATGTTTCTGATACTGAGCGAGTGGAACTAGTTGCATACCAACTGAAGGGTATTGCCAAGGTATGGTACGACCAATGGAAGAAGAGTAGAGCTGAGGGTGCACCGATTGTGAGCTGGTTTGTGGTTGAAGAGGCCTTCATGGAGCGTTTCTTTCCCCGCGAACTGAGTGAGGCAAAGGTAAGGGAAATCCTCACTCTTAATCAGGAATCCATGAGTGTGCATGAGTATAGCCTTAAGTTTACTCAACTGTCCCGTTATGCTCTGGAGATGGTTGCTGACATGAGGAACATGATGAGTCTTTTTGTATCTGGGTTGTCTCGTCTGTCAAATAAAGAGGGCAAGGCTGCAATGTTGATAGGGGACATAGACATAGCGAAGCTGATGATCCATGTGCAGCAGGTTGAGGAAGATAAGTTGAAAGATAGAGAAGAGGTCTGAAACAAGAAAGATAAGACTGCAGGTAATGAGTCCGGACTGCAAAAGAGTAATGAAAACCGGCCATCCTTTAAACATAAGCCAAATAGACATGCTCCATCATCTGCACCAAGGAACAGAGGTGAGTTAAAGAAACAGAGTTCACAGAATATTAGAGCTAGACCTGCGCAGTCTCAAGGTAGTGTGGCACAAAGAGGCAATGGGACTCTTGCATGTGCTAAGTGTGGTAGGAACCACCTAGGAGTTGTCATGATGGCTCCACTAGTTGTTTTAATTGTGGTCAAGCATGCCACTTTATGAGAGAGTGCCTTAAGAACAGTCAGGGAGGTGGTAATGGGGTCAATAGAGCACAATCTTCTCTAGCGGTTCCACAGTTACACCTAGAGGAGCTACTTCAGGGACAGATGGAGGAAAAACCGTCTGTATGCTATCACCACTTGCCAAGAGTAAGAGAATTCGCCAGATGTTGTCACTAGTATGATCAAAGTTTTTAATTTTGATTTATATGCTTTGCTACATCTAGGAGCGAGTCTATCTTTTGTGACTCCTTAAATTGCTATGAATTTTGATATTCTTCCTGAGCAACTTCTTGAGCCCTTCAGTGTTTCTACACATGTTGGTGAGTCTATTCTAGCTAAGAGAGTTTATCGTGATTGTATCATTTATGTCAATCACAAGAACACCATGGCTGACTTACTCAAGTTAGACATGGTAGATTTTGATGTTATTCTAGGTATGGATTGGCTTCATATTTGTTAAGCCTTAGCTAATTGTAGAACTCAAGTAGTTAAGTTCCAGTTTCCTAATGAGCCAGTTATTGAGTGGAGGAGTAGTTCAGCAGTGCCTAAGGGTTCTTTTAATTCATACCTTAATGAGAGAAAGTTAGTTTCCAAGGGGTGTATCTATCACTTAGTCCGAGTTAATGACTCTAGTGTTAAGACCACCTATTCAGTCAGTTCCCGTTATGAGTCAATTTCTAGAGTTCTTTCCAGATGATATTCCCGGAGTCCCTCCTGAGAGAGAAATAAACTTCGGTATAGATGTTCTTTCTGATACTTGTCCTATTTGTATTCCACCATATAGAATGACTCCAGTTGAGTTGAAAGAGTTAAAAGAGCAGTTGAAAGATCTTCTTGATAAAGGCTTCATTCGACCAAGTGTCTCACCTTGGGGCACTCCGGTCTTATTTGTGAGGAGGAAAGATGGTTCACATAGGATGTGTATTGATTACCGCCAATTGGACAAGGTTACTATCAAGAATAAGTATCCCCTTCCAAGGATTGATGATCTTTTCGATCAACTTCAGGGTGCCACTTGTTTTTCTAAGATAGACCTCAGATCAAGCTATCATCAGCTGAGAGTAAGAGAAAGTGATATCCCTAAGACAGCATTCAGGACCCGTTATGGTCATTATAAGTTTCTAGTCCTGTGTTTTAGTTTGACTAATTCTCCTGCAATGTTCATGGACCTTATGAACAAAGTGTTTAAGCCTTATCTTGACATGTTTATTATCGTGTTCATTGATGATATACTGATTTATTTGAGGAATGAGGAAGATCATACTAGTCATCTTAGAGTAGTTCTCCAAACTCTAAAGGATAAGGAGTTGTATGCCAAATTTTCCAAGTGCGAATTTTGGCTTGAGTCTGTGGCATTTTTAATCCACATTGTTTCTGGTGATGGGATTTGAGTTGACACCCAGAAGATTGAGGCAGTGCAGAACTGGCCTATAGACCCATATCTCCAACTAGTATTAGGAGTTTCTTGGGATTGGCTAGTTATTATAGAAGGTTTGTCGAGGGGTTCTCATCTATTTCATCCCCGTTGACTAGGTTGACTTAGAAGACAACAAAGTTTCAATGGTCTGAAGCTTGTGAGAAGAGCTTTGAGGAATTGAAAACTATGTTGACTACTATTCAATGCTGACCTTACTAGAGAGTACACAAGTCTTTGTGGTGTATTGTGATGCATCCAGAGATGGACTGGGTTGTGAATTGATTCATAATGCAAGGTTATAGCTTATGCCTCCAGACAACATAAGGTTCACGAGAAGAATTACCCAACCCATGATCTAGAGTTGGTTTCTTTAGTATTTTCCTTAAAAATATGACGTCATTATCTCTATGGTGTGCATGTGGATGTGTTCATTGATCACAAGAGTCTTAAGTATGTATTCAGTCAGAAAGAGCTTAATATCAGACAAAGGAGGTGGTTGGAGTTACTCAAAGATTATGACATGAATATTTTCTATAACCCAGGTAAGGCTAATGTTGTTGCTGATGCTTTGGGCAGGTTGTCTATGGGTATTACTTCCCATGTTGAGGAAGGCAAGAAATAATTAGCAAAAGATGTGCATAGACTTGCACGATTGGGAGTCCGATTATTGGATTCCAATTAAGGAGGAGTGGTGGTGATGAATGGAGTTAAATCATCACTAGTGTCCGAAGTGAAAGAGAAACAAGACTAAGATCATGTTTTGCTTGAATTGAAGGCAAATGTTCATAAGCAAAAAATGATGGTTTTTGAACAAGAGAGAGATGGTGTATTGAGGTATCAAGGTAGGTTGTGTGTACCAAGGGCGGATGAACTCCAAAAGAAGATCATGGAAGAGGCTCATAGCTCCAAATATTCGATCCATCATGTTTCCACAAAGATATATTGCGACTTGAGAGAAGTCTATTAGTGGAGTAGTATGAAGAAGTGTACTGCAGAGTTCGTTGCTAAGTTCCCGAATTGTCATCAAGTTAAGGTAGAGCACCAAAGGCCCGGTGGTATGGCTCAGAATATAGAGATTCTGGAATAAAAGTGGGAGATGATCAATATGAATTTTATTACTGGGTTTCCGCGGTCTCACAGACAACATGATTCTATTTGGGTGATTGTAGATCAGATGAATAAATCAGCCCATTTCTTACCGCTAAAGACTACCTATTCGGCAGAAGATTATGCCAAGTTATACATTCAAGAGATTGTCAGATTTCATAGTTCCTGTGTCCATCATTTCAGATAGAGGTACACAATTTATCGCACAATTTTGGAAGTCTTTCCAGAAAGGTTTGAGTTCAAAGGTGAATTTGAGTATTGTTTTCAATCCTCAAACTGATGGTCAAGCAGAACGTATGATTCAGACTTTAGAGGATATGTTGAGGGTGTGTGTGATCAATTTCAAGGGTAGTTACGATGCTCACTTACCTCTCATCAAGTTTGCTTATAACTATAGTTATCACTATAGCATCCAGATGGCTCATTATGAAGCTCTTTATGAGAGACGATGTAGATCTCCTATTAGATGGTTTGAGGTTGGTGAAGTTCATCAAACTATGGAGAAAGTGAAGACTATTCAAGAACGGTTGAAAATAATGCAGAGTCGTCAAAAATCATATACAGATGTTAGGAGAAGAGACTTGGAGTTTGAGGTGGATGATTGGGTTTATTTGAAGTTTTCACCCATGAAGGGTGTTATGAGGTTTGGCAAGAACGGGAAGCGTAGTCCCTGGTATATTGGCCCTTACAGGATATCCTAGAGGATTGGCAATGTAGCTTATGAGTTTGAACTACTGTCAGAGTTAGAAGCAGTTCATTCGGTGTTTCACATTTCAATGTTGAAGGAGTGTATGGGCGATCCTTCACTTATTATACCGACTGAAAATATTGGTGTTAAGGATAACCTATCTTATGAGGAGATTCCCATTGAGAAACTTGATTGTCAGCTTCGCAAGTTGAGAACCAATGAGGTTGCATCAGACAAGGTTTTATGAAGTAACTAGTTTGTTGAGGAAGCTACTTGGGAGGCTGAGGAGGATATGAAGAGGAGATACCCACACCTTTTTGAATTCGGATAACCAAATCAAGGTACTAATACTTTTCTTGGTACTTTTTAAGTTGAAAATGTTGTGTTAATTGGCATGTTGAGTGTTTGAGTTAGGTGTTAGATGTTTTCACCAATACTCTACTTAGATTAATCTCATTCAAGGACGAATGTTCCCAAGGGGGAGATATTATAACATCCCGCCTTAGAATGAGTTAGATTTAGAAAGCGCTAATTGGAAATAGCCAAATTGAGAATTTTACAAGTTATGCTTAAGTTGTGAGTTTTGGGTCAACTTCAAATGGCCATAAATATCACTACAGGATGAGTTAGGTGTCCCAAAAGATACCAAATGAAAGAAATTGGAATCCTCTTTCCAACGTCGCTGATTTTGCTAAGTTTCGAGTTCGGATGAGAGATGCCCGTTTGAAATCTGCTAGTCTAGTTAAGGAAAGTTACCCGAAAAGATGAGGGATATTTTTATCTTTTTCTTACCCTTTCAGATTAAAACTTTTTTAGTAATAATTTGGGGTCAAATCTGATTTGGGTCAGTTTTAAAATCCTAAATTACGCTTAGGGTTTTAGAAGAGAGTTCAAGAAGAGGAAAAGAGGAGAAAAGAAAGAACCATGAAGGTTCGGGGATTTCAATCGAGATACCTGAACCATGACGCTACGCTGCGCCTGCACTGACGTTTGATGATAGAAGTAGTAAGACCAACCCTTCAGGGAAGAGTTGTAACTCCTTCTTTGGCTCATTTTCTTTATTCTTTAACCTGGGCTTCTCTTTCTAGTTCGAGAAGTTTTAAAGCAGCTCTGTTTTCTAAGGGAGAGTGGACCCATCCATGTTCAAAGAACAAGAAGAAGCTAATCAATCAGAATTGAGACAGGAAGAAGACACAGCGCAGGGGAATAGGATCTTGTGGAACAGGATTTGATTCTGCAAGAAGCTAGATAGAAGAAAAAAAGAAAACCGACGTAGGAACATCCATTGTTGTTTCCTCGTGGGTCAGTTTCGGGGTGGGGAGCGAAGAGAGACTTGTAAATATCATCTCTTACCACACTTGCGAATCAAGGAATCGTTTCGCCAAATCGAAGTATGTAAGTTTACATAGTGTTGGGCTCGTTCACCCACACGCCAATCATAATTCCTATATTCGAATTTTATCCATAAGATTGAGTATATTTGAGTTCTTGATGAGTTTCTTGAAGTTTGTGATCTATTCTTAAGTATGAGTTTTTGTTGAGTAAATTGATAAATTCTTGGGTGGGTTCCATTGAACTCGTTCTGGTTATAAGAATTCGAGAGTTTTTACCTTAGCATTTTCGTGGGTATGAGTTGAATTGAATTTGGGAGAGGAGGAAAAGATCGGGCAGAATTACGTGCATAAGTCCGCGTCGCGGACTTGCTCCCCCAGAGAGTTCCTTCTCTCTCCGCATTGCGAAGAGAGCGTGGACTCCACTGTATCAAAAATTATTTCACGACCAAATAAATTACACCTTCTCCGCATCGCACCTTCGCTCCCCAGATAGTATTTTCGCTTGTTTCTTATTTATCAACTATCTAAACCCCACTTCTTCATTAAGAGGTCTTTCGTAACACAAATCATAACCTTGAATTCATAATTCAAGGTAGAGTAAAAGTTAAGTCTTGAGAGTTGTTTCAAGTCTACTTGAGAAGTCTTTTACAATCTTTTTAAAACATGTTTTAAGACTTGAGTACTTGAGTATGAGGATGAGTAAAGTTGAGTTCATTTAAAAAAATATATATGGGAATTAAGTATTCCCAAGAGTAAATGTCTTTTTACATTTAAGATGAGAGGAAACATCGATTTATTAAAGAGTTCATGAGGAGTTTTGAGTACTATCTCTTTTAAGAGAAATCTTTTGAGTAATAATCTCAAAGTTGAGGATGAGGAAAAGTTTATTTAAAACATATGAGCTAAGTTATATTTTGGGAGTATTATTGAGCATCAATATGGGGGAGAGTTCAGACAACTCACAGCCCCCATAAACCATGTAGTCAATATGGGTAGAAAGGATCATACTTTTTAGATGATTCCTTATTGCTTTTTAAGCATAGCTTAGTGGATCCACTTAGTTGAGGAGTTCTATACCCCAACAAGGTATAGGACAGTTCTAGCAGTGTGGACGAGACATTGAATCATCACATAACTCATAGTGATGGTTATCGGTTAGAGAATCTCCCAAATAGAGTTATTTTGTATTTTTACATACAAACTAAGTTATTATTGTACTTTTAAATGCATGGAGTTGTTATCTGCTGTTTTAAATGCTTTATATAAACTGCATCTTTATTGTTGTTTTTATACTGAGTTGAGTAGAGTCGAGGTGAGTATGTTTCATTCTTTCCAAGTTCAAGTTTTATGTTATGTTCAGTTTTCCCCTTACATGCTCATACATTAAATGTACTGATGTCATTTGGCCTGAATCGTTTCATAATACAGATATAGGAGATCAGGGTCATCAACAGGCGATTCATTGATACCAGTTACAGTTCCAGAGTTGTTTGGTGATCGTCCTTGCTTCTGGAGGGTCCTTTATTTATGTTTTATCATTTCAGTTTTGTCATTAGGATGTCGTGGATCTTGTCCTAATGTTTATCCAGTTAGTAGAGGCTTCATAGATAGATAGACAATAGTAGTTCATGAGTCATTTTCATTTCAGTTATTGATGTTTGAGACTTGAGTTGCCGCTTTGGCTAGTGAATGTTTTATTTCTAAAATATTTTAAGTTTATCTTTTGAGACAGTTGAGTAAAGTTTACTTTTGAGTTCATGTGTTATAGAGTAAGTCTTCCACTGAGAGTTCAGCCAGGGCAAGGGTTTGCTTGGGGCCAGCAATGGTTCTCAAGTTCCGGCCATGTCCAGGGTGTAGGCTCGGGGTGTGACGGTTACCTTCATCTGTGCACCTCTTATCCTCCTGACACTGTCATATTTGGCCTTCTAACTTTTATCAATATATACATGTTTCTGGTGACATTATGCTGATAAGGTTTCCACGATGACTTGAATACCTTCCAATTTGAAAATTTATACCTCTACCTCTAACTACGTAATGTAAATCAAAATCTGCAATGTGGAACCTATGTTATGTACCAACTATATTATTTAAGCCACTTGCGAGTGAGCTCAATGTGTATTCAAAGACCATAGTTTCCAAATACAAGCTGGAAAACTTGTAATAATTATGGAGTAATGGAGGAAAATGCAAACTCATTTGGAAAAAAAGTAATTAAGGGAGATTTAAAAAATTCACAAAACTAAGAAAAATTGACATAGATCTAATTATTGAGTATAAGTGATAATTTTAAGATTAGTGCTAATGACATTAATTATAAAAATTTATTATTTACATAAATGTTCTATCTTCTTCTCCTCACCCCTCCCCCTCCCTTATGTCGTTGTCGATGTAATGACCCGATCAATCATTTTTTAAAACTTTTGTGAATTTACCCTTTTTTCCCCTCCTAATATCGACCTCGAGTCTTTTATGTTTGAGTTTGAAAAGTTTGTTTTGAACTTTGAGTTAAGAGTTGAGAAATTGGTAAGTTTTGAGTTTGAAAGGCTAATATTGTTAAGAAAGTTGGTTTTGGAGACTTTTGGAGTTTCGAGTACTAGAATAGAATTCTATCAATTCCATCAGTACCGAAACGTGGAATCTGAGCTGTGAGAATTGTCGGTTTCAGTTTCTGCGTCCTTCTGAGGATTTGAGGTCCCAAGTTGTGAATTTATGGAAATTTTGCCTTTGAGTTGACTTTGGTCAATATTCGGGGTTCGAATGCTCGGATCAGAATTGTGAGAGTTTCGTTGGATTTGGGGGATGATTTTAGGCCTAGGTGAGGTCTTAGTTGATTTTTGAGAGGCCCCGAGCTTGTTTTAGCCTTTTAAGGTGTGAGTTAGTTTCTTGTGGTTTTTGCAGATGTCAAATCAAAGAGAGCTCATATTCATGTTTTGATGGTTTTATTGAATTCAGAACATCGAGTATAATTGATTTGCATAAGTAGTTTATGTGTATGGGGTTTCAAACGAATCCCGAGGGTCCTTTCAGATTGTTGAAAGTTGGCTGTGTTTTCTAGTACATTAGGTTTCACTTTTGCCAAGGTCCTATTGCTTAAGCGACCTCCGCTTAAGCGAAGGGCCTGTTGCTTAGCAACCTTCGCTTTTGCGAAGGATTCTTAAGGAAACCCCTGGTTGCTTGTGCGATACATGAGAGGGTTTTTGGCATGCATATTTTGTAAGCCCATTTTTCTAATTTTGAGCTTTGGGGACCCTTGGTGGCAATTTTTGGAAGGATTTTTTTGTGCTAAATCAATTGAATTGTGTGGCTTTGGAAGTGATTCAAAAGGGGAAGACTCAACTAGTGGAGTGATTGTTGATTTATTTAAGGCAAGTGATCTCCTAAACCTCACATTTTAGAAGAATTCATGTACTTCCTTTATTGTTTATGTGTTGGGAGTAATGGGAATGATGTGAAGGGTTTAAATTGTCCACTTGATAAATCAAAAGAAATAAAAAAGGGATTGAAATGAAAAGGGCTATGTAATGAACATATGATGTGAATTGTCTTATTGTGACCCCTATTGATTGATTGATAAAATGCTTGAAAGAATGAATGTGGACTTGAATTGTGTGAATTGTTGTCTCTTCCGTGTGGTGTTATATTACTTTTTACCTTGATTGTGAACAACGTGATGAGACATGTGATGATTAAATATGTCGAGGTCTTTGTCGGTGAGTGCTATGATGCCGAGGTCTTTGCCGGTGAGTGTTGTGATGCCAAGGTCATTTCCGGTAAGTGTTTATAAAGCCAATAGGAAATGGTTCTGGCTAGTGATATAAAGCCGATAGAAATGGTTTCGGCTAGTGATTTGATATAAAGCCGATGGGAAATAGTTCCGGCAGGTGATATTGTACCAATGGGAAATTGTTCCAGCAAGAGATTTACTATTGTAACTTGATGAATTTGATGCTTTGCGTGACTTGCTTGTTACTTGAGATTGATGTAATTGTTCTGTGTGACCGAACTAGTTGACTTTGAGTTTGACTTATTTGATTCGTATGATTATTGATTGTGACTATTGAGTTGTGGTTATTGGGCCTTGTGAGCCGTGTATTGTAGAATTATTAGGTTGGGCTGATTTATGTACAGCTTGTAGTTTGAGGAGGCTCGGTTGGAGAGTAAGGGGTATTTGTTTCTAGCTAGATGCCTTGTTTATTAGGTTGCTTGTTGGGTACTGTGTTGTTGGTAATTACCCCTTGCTTCTACACTTATGTTGGTTCCAAGATCGGACCCGTGTGATCTTCTTAATCTTCTTCTTCTCCTAACTGTTGAGGCTCGTTGAAGGACTTGAGAGGTAGCTGCTTGTCATCCTAGCGGGCCCTCTTTTCCTTTTCTTTAAGCTTTGTTCTCTTGAGAAACAAGGACTGAGACTTGTACTTATTTCTCAATTCCACACTTTATATATTTAGTGGTTTGTACATGTGCCAACCAGATTTTGGGGGTTTTAATAGAAAAATAAGTTTTTTGCTTTATCTTGTTCTTATTTTACTGTTTTTCCTCATTTCTTTCATTTCATTGGGTTGAGGCTGACTTGTCTTGGTGGAAATCAACAACTGACATCACGTCCATTTTTAGGTCATGACAAATGGTATCAGAGTCCCTGGTTCATAGGTCTCACGTGTGTACAAATCAAGTCTAAGTAGAGTCTTGATGATCGGTACGGATACTTCTGTAATTATCTTCAAGAGGCTACAAATATTGTTAGGAAACTTTATTTTATTCATCCTTTTTTACTGTGCGTGTCTTTCTTTGCTAGTGCTGAGTTGCCGCGTGTTGTTTTGCTGAGAACCAAAGCTTTTGTTTCCTGTGGTAGATGGGAGGCAGTGCCAACGGCTATTGTTGAGGCCCCAACTAGGGGTAGAGGTAGGCCCCAAGCTAGAGTTCGTGCTGGAGTAGCACCGGTTAGACGGCGTGCCCGTGGAGAGGCACCAGCCAGAGGCAGAGTTAGAGAGTCTTCTCCCAAGCCACAAGTTGAGGTTGTTGAGGACCAAGTTCCTCCCAAGTTTGAAGCTCATTTGTTTTAGGAGACTTTGTTGAGGATGTTAGGTGTGTTGGATAATTCTCTCATGGTGGTACGACATGTATGCCACAAAGTTCCCAAATGAGGGTAAAGGCATAGACCCCAGGATCAGGTGGGTCAACCACCAATAGTTTCGGCACTGGTTGTGGGTGATCAGATTGCTATTGAGGTTATTCTGACGACAGTTGAGCAACAATCTTATTAGAGGTTTCAGAAGATGAAACCACCTCAATTTCAGGGTGGTAAGAGAGAGGATTCTCATGAGTTCTTGACTTTGTGCCATGAGAGATGCTTGAGGCAGTGGGTATGGTGGATGCTCATGGTGTCTGATTTGTTGCACTTCAGCTTCCTGGTCATGCCAAAGAGTGGTGAAGGACTTTTTTGAGGTCTAGACCAGTTGGATATCCTCCGGCAGAGTCTCTAGTGCTTTCCAGGACCGATTCATTCCTTGAAGCGTGAAGGAGGAAATTCAACTGAGATTTGAGATCTTGACTAAGGGATTTTGTCTGTGACCGAATATGAGGCCCATTTATGTGAGCTTTTTAGGCATGCTATGAGTATTGTCCCAGATGAGGAAGAGAGAGTTTTTTGGTTTGTGAGAGGGTTGACTTTCTCCGCTAGGTCTTATATGTTCAGAGAAGCTAGAGAGAGGGCTTCCTTCTAGTCTATTGTGAGCACCGCCAAGGAGGCGGAGTTGATGGTTTTAGAAGAGTTTGGAGAGCCCAAAAGTGCATGTTCTTCTAGTCAGTTTTCTCGTGCTTCATCTGGAGACAGAGGTTTGCATAGAGGTAGTGTCTCCTTCCAGCACTGTGGGATGGTTCATGCTTCTATGCCAATAGCTGAGAGTGGGCAGTCAACCCGAGGATCTTATGGTTCTGGCCAAGGTGGCTATGGTAGTTTGTCTGGTTCGAAGCAACAGTTATATGTGCCTAGATCTTGATTCACTTATGGGGATCCATGTCATATGATGCGACAATGTCCTCTATAGACTCATTCAGGACCTCAGGGTTCTTATTCAGCCGCACCAATCAGGGATTCAGCGCCTCCATCCAGGGGTCGAGGCAGAGTTCAAACCAGTAGAGATGGTAGGACTTTTGGTAGGGGTGTTCCAGTTCCGCAGTGTGGAGGTAAAGGTTCTACATAGGCTACAGGAAACCGAGATGGCCAGTGCTATGCTTTTCCAGGGAGTCTTGAGGCTGAGACTTTTGATGTTGTGATCACATGTATTGTCCTAGTTTGACATCGACCTACGTCTACCTATTTTGTTGTTGGGTTTGATATGACATTTGATTGCATGCATGTGCCTATTGATGTTTCTACGCCAGTGGGTGAATCCTTAGTGGTGGATCGAGTGTATTGATCTTGTGTTATTTCTTTGGCCGGGTATTATGGTAGACTTCGATATTATCTTGGGTATGGATTGGATTTCTCCACATCATGTTATTCTTAATTGTTATGCTAAGACTGTAACCTTAGCGATGTCGGGTGTCCCGAGAGTTGAGTTGACGGGTGCTAGTGGTTCTTACCCTAGCAAAGTTATCTCATTTATTAGAGCTTAGAGATTGATTGATAGAGGGTGTTTGTCCTATTTGGCTTTCATTTGGGATACTAGTGTTGAGTCACCTCCCATGGATTTTGTGTCCGTAGTTCAAGAGTTTTTGGATGTGTTTCCTTATCTTCCAGGTGTTCCTCCGAATAGGGATATTGATTTTGTTATTGACTTGGAGTCGGGCACCAAACCCATCTCTATTCCTCCTTATCGTATGGCTACAACTGAGTTGAAGGAATTGAAAGATCAGTTATAGGATTTGTTGAGTAAGGGGTTTATCCGTCCTACTTATAGTGTGTTTGTGCTTGTCACCAACTCAATCACTAATTGGGCTAATCTATCCACAAATTTCATCACAAGAGATTCTTCCCCTTTGAGAAGACAACTAATTAGTTTAGAAGTGAAATTTTAGGGTTCAAGTAGAAAGAAAAAGGGAGGCTTCCCTCAAGCATGGAAACGCTTCAAGGGATTGTTATTGAGTTGTCCCCATAATCATTAGAGAAAGAGAGTTATGGTACACAATTTCATTAAATGCTTGCAACGCTGAGTTTTTTTCCATAGCAAGCAAGAAAACTTCTTAGCTATATTCTATCACTAAAAAATTATCCAAACAATTCTTCTCTCCAGACTATTCCCAATTGGGAAAAAAATAAAGTTACATAATTACACAAATTCATATTCTATCCTTGGAACCTTCCAAAGAAAACACTTTATCCTCCAAATACATTTTTGCCCTTAAATTTCCGCTCTTCAATTTGTGTTGGACAAGCAGAACGGCGAACAAAGATTGTTTTGCGCCAATCGCCTCGCTACTTTAGCCTTCAGGTTCTTCAAAAGCATATGCACTTGGGTCGGCAAAACATCAATCAGGAATTGTACAAAATTAATGATTTGCCGATGCTTAGGTAATTTTTCTCCAGTCAACCAAACATTTAGCCAGTGAGACGCCAACTGGCTCCTGTGAGAGACTGATTCCTTCGCTACTGTGCATCGGTGATTTTAGACTCCAAATTCTTTTAACTTAATTTTTTCAAGAAATGCCTGCACCCAAAAGAACTAGGACCTAAAATCCCCTCAATAAGCATTAAAACCTAACAATAGTTCATGATTTTGAGTCTACTGAGTAGATAGAATACCAACTCATCAATACCCCCAAGGAATCGATTCTCTTAAAGAAGGACCTATTGAAACTACCACCCTTTTGGGCCTACCTCCGATTTACCAGTAAATTCCTGCTTTACCCCTCCACGTTTTTCACTGATTTATTATTGAACTTCTATGGACTCATGTCCATTCAGTAGTGTGTAGCTGGTATTGGAGGAAACCGAACTCAATCAAATAATGCATGATTGATTGGTATAAAGATTGAACATACTGTTTAAATCAGAATAGCACCTATTTACTAAGTAGAAGTTATCCTAACTTGGTGGGAAACTTGGAGAGAGAAAGGATGTTGATTCGGTATGGAATTCAATTCTACTATCTGGACACATATTCATATTCTAGTTGGCAAATCAAGATATACTGTTGGCAAAAGAGAGAATGAACAGACTACAAAATTCGGTGGACAAAGCAAACATGTTGTTTATGTGATGATAACAAAGAGGAGTCACAATTGCACCTATTTTTTTTTTTAATGTAGGTGGATAACAATAGTGCAAGAAGAGATGGAAAGATGGTCAGGATGCAGAGTTGAGAGGAAGAAAGTGTTGATATGTTTAAGGATAAAAGATAGACATTGACGACAACTCAGAAAAGAACTGACAACAACAAATGTGGGGTAAGGATCTACCGCACATGAAAGACAAGAAATTGGAGACATTTCAAGGGAATACATGTAATTACAGAGTTAGTTGTTACATAAATTAAGAAGGAGATTATAAAATGGATAGAGCTCTTAAAAGGCTCTAGGTGGAATGTTAGGAAGTGCAGTAGTATAATTCAACAAATTTATAACTAGTTATTTCGTTTTTACTGACTCTGAGGCTCGGAGATGACTTACATTTGGTTATGATTCTTATGAGTGCTCCTTAGGTGTAAATATTATTTGTCTATAGTAATCTTTCGTAATTTACCAAAAAACAAATAAGTTCTGAAAAATGGATAAGTGAAGTTATAGAAAGTCAAAAATTCTATGACAACTTGCTTGGAGGGGCTAAAATACAAATATAGAAAAAGAAAATTAAAGTAGAATAAATAGGAGAACACAATATACATCACTTCCAATCCGAAGGTTGCGAGTTTGAGTCACCAATGGAGAAAGGGTGGGAGCTCCTAGGGAGGGTAAAAAAATAATAAATAGAAAAAAGCAAAAATAAAATAAAATATCGTTTTCTGGGAAGTAATAGAATAAGTATTTGTAAGTGGTTCAGTACAGGCAAAGTCAAAAGTGTCAAACGATCGAGTTAAACTTTATTTAATTACTACTAGTACTTTAATTAATTAAACTATAGAATTAAAAAAAGAAGGTAGTATTAGAGTTTAATTCAATATTGCGGCTTTGTGGAATAGTTCAAATTCTTCATCCTTCACTCACAATCACATGCCACTTTTTTTCTTTAAAATTGTCACAATTTTTCTCCAACCTATCTCTTTCTATATATCTATATAAAGCCCCACCACCTTCTCTCGTGTAGTAATCCAAACATACATCTTTCTTCTCAACTCATCTCATCTTTCTCTTTCTCTAAAACACCTTTTATTCTCTCTCTCTTTAATTTCATCCATCCATCAATACTTTTATCTCCATCATCAATCAATCAGTTTCTTCGATCGGTTCGAGTTAAATCATTAATCTTGATGGATCATCAACATGTTAAAGCCGGTTTGAGCCGTGTAGATGCTAATAAGAATGAAGATGACATGGACCTCCGACGAGGTCCATGGACCGTTGAAGAAGACTTCACCCTCATGAATTATATCGCTCATCATGGTGAAGGTCGTTGGAATTCTCTCGCTCGTTGTGCTGGTAATTCATTTTATACTTATGTGTTTTATTTGTGTGATATTTTCTTGTGAAAGAAAATGGGCTTTTCTTGTTGGAAAGTTAGTGTTAGATAAGAATTCAAGTGGGTGAGTGTGTGGTTTATAATTTCTTTCCGTACTAGGTAATCTTTTAAAAGCAAACAAGCACTCATCCAAACGTAATAAAGATAAAGGAGGTATAATTGGCTGCAAAAATATATTTTTTCATTATAAAAAAAAGAAAATAAGAAGAAGAAGGCAATTGATACTAATTAGTTGATATCATGAAATGAGATATCTAATATATTTTTATGGTATGGGAATTGAAATATATAGGTCTAAAGCGAACAGGGAAAAGTTGTAGACTAAGATGGTTGAATTATCTCCGGCCCGATGTACGACGTGGAAATATCACTCTTGAAGAACAACTTTTGATTCTCGAACTACATTCTCGTTGGGGCAATCGGTATATTTCATTTTAAACATCACTTATTAAAATTGTGGTTTCAGTAATATAACTAAGGAATTCTGATGAATAATGTTAAATGAGTGTAGGTGGTCAAAAATTGCTCAATATTTACCAGGAAGAACTGACAACGAGATCAAGAATTACTGGAGAACACGAGTACAAAAACATGCCAAGCAGCTTAAATGTGACGTGAACAGCAAACAATTCAAAGATACGATGCGTTATCTATGGATGCCTAGGTTAGTAGAGAGAATTCAAGCAGCAGCAGGGGCATCTACCTCCGAAGTGATTGATCCTCAGACAATTAACCCAAACATGGTCCAAATTGATCACAATAATAACAACACAAATTCAAGCACGGCAACAGCTTCATCAGAAAGCTCATTCGTTTCAGACCTGACTGATTGTTGCTACAATTATCCCCAACAACAGCAAGATTATTTTCAAGTTAATCAAAGTATAAGTAGTCAACTTATTGGAGAATCTTTAATCAGCCCCACAGGTTACTTTCACCATGCTTTAGAATTCCAAGGCGCTGCTGCTGCAGATATGGATCATCAACAAAACACCACTCAATGGATGGACGGTGCAAATTTCTCTGACAATTTGTGGAATATTGAGGACATGCGGTTTTTACAGCAACAACTCAACAACAACAATGTCGTCTGAATATTAAATAAACGTAATATCATCCATCACATGTAGAAAAAAAATAAAATATATATATATATATATATATATATATATATATATATTATAGAGGTCGCAGATTACAATAGAAGAATTGTGGATGCATTAAAATTTCATCCTGATGTAGGACATATACATGTAGCTTTTGGGGTGAGAGACATGTAGGATTAATTGTGAATTTTACAGTCTAGAATTACTTTTCTTCTCTATTTTAGGTTTTTTCTTTTTTTTCCATGGAATTGGGTTGGGTTAAAAAGATTGATTTTGTAACATCTTTATTTTTAATTATTTATAAAATCTACTTCTTTCAATTATATTCTTTGCATTTTAACAATCTTTTATATTCTTTATAGTTTATTATATTCTTCTTTCTCGCGCGCATGATAGAAACCAATATACATAAGATACAAGAAAAGTAATAACATGAAAATCAGGAGATTCCACACTCCGATTATAGAGAGTATTGAATTTGTAGGTCAATTTTTTGTTTAATTTGATATTCCTTTTACAAAATCTCTTTTTTTTTTAATCCATAAGACATAAGAGATTCGAAAGGGTTATTTATTCTATTCAATAGGTAAGTAGCTAATAGATCTTGTTTCCTCTTAAATTATATTGTAGTAGCTAGATATTTATTTTCTTTTTTTTGTTATTCTTTTCTTTTATATGTGCACTATAACAAAAAATAACTTTTATCAGCAATAAATACACATTAACAAAGAGTGTTAAATCTTTACCGTCATTAGTTAATTGTCATTTGATAACATTGTTATATGTTTTATAGACATTTACAAAGAATGCTTGTCGCTAAAAGTACATATTTTGCGGTAATTAAACTATTGCCGTCAATTAATTGTCCTAAAGATCATATATATATATTCTCTTAAATGGCTAATTAAAATAAAGAATTAAGGTTGCATTATAGAAGGGGGGAAAGGCTATAGGTATAAATTAAAGTTGATGCTGGAGGAGGGTGCATAATTGGTTCCACTATCTTTACTAGTAAAAATGTCATTGTTGCTTGTTATTCTATACAATCTAAGTTGTGGAATTTCACAAACATAGCCTATGGGACCTGAACCAGATTAAAAGATCATTGTCCTTGCTCTAGATTAAGGGGAAAAAAAGTACATAAGCAATGATTTAAGGACGTGGCATATTCTCAATTATGTATTTTATATATAGTTAAATCCATATTGCTGCAATTCTTATTCCATTCCCTTGTTAGTGTAAAGTCTCCCATTACTGTATGATCTTATCATCATATTGTGTGAATGCTACCTCAGTGGCTTCCAATGTCACCAGTGACTAATGGACATTTAATTATAATATAATACACATCATAAACATCCCAATTATCTCTTAATTAAGACAGACCTACTTGCTTTGTCCCAATTTCTGTAACACTTTTTATTGTATGAGAGTTAAACAGTTTAAGTTTGATTGTGAATTTGCTCATGAAATCTTCAAATTTTTTGAAATGAAATTTATATATTTGTGAACTACAATAATTGACAACTCAAAATATATAAAAAATATACAATAAAACATAGACTTAATTGAATCTCAAAATTCGAAAGATGTCACAGAGACGTGAGTATTATTAATCTTTCTTCTGTTTTGACACTTTGTTTGCCATCGTACGGACAATGTTTTCATTGAGCCCATAGAACTCGACAATATTCCAATATTTATATATATATTTTTTTTAATTTACCTTTTCTGTCTGCCAATAATAACCCTCTCACACATATCCCTAGAAGGTGCAGTTAAAATAAAATAGTCATTTGCATTTATTTTGGAAAATAATCTCAAGATACATGCATTTTCCCTAACCTTTTATAGGTCCGGTTGTTTTTTCATGGCAAAAGAAATCACATCTTTTGTCATTTCTACTTAGGAGTGGGAAAAAACATCATCAATGTACCATCCAATTTCTAATTATTTGTTTAGTAAATATAATGTTTAAGCAACAATATTCTCTTTTTACATCATACCCTTTTTATTTCGGCTCTTCTAGAGTGACAATAAGGAGAGGTGGCTAATCATTAATTCATACTGTTTGAGATTTATTAAATGGAAAAAAGAGATTTATTAAATGGAAAAAAGAGAACTATCGAAAACATCTTTAAATTTGGTGTAAATTATTAGTTTTATTTTTGAACAATTGTTGCCTTAAAAATACTTCTTTACTTGACTAATCAAAATTTCATACACCCTCGATCTGTCACATGACGTAGCAAGTGTGGTCTGAAACTCTTGTAAAAGCATAAAGCTTTTACTAAAAAATCGAAAAAGTATTGAAAATATCCTAAATTTAACTAGAATTTAGGGATGTATTTCATCTCATTATGAGTAAATTTATCTCATTTATCCAATGAAGCCCTTAAATAGTATGAGAAGTATTCTAGATTAAATCCTTATAGACCAAATTATGTTATATTATTGAGAGATTATAAGTAAATTCATCTGTGCCACTAGAATGATGCTATTATTATCGGTGAAGTACTTATTGGTCCTTCTTTGAGTACACTATTCTCAAATATTTTAATTTTATTATAAATGTGTAGTAGTGTCTTTTTTATTTAGAATCTAGATAAGTCAATTTATTTTATGCAAAAAAAAAAAAAAACCGAACTATGTTCTTAAAGTATTTAAAATTGGACAAATATGTCTTTCTTTATTACTTTAGTTCACACATGCACCTAGTACTCAATAGTGATTCAAATATGTCCTTAATTTTATTAACGGGAGGCCTCAATTAACCTAATTAATTAGTTGATTAATAAGAGAAAAAAAGAATAAATATATATACCGGCCCTTAAAATATTCAAAACTAAGTGTGTATATATTATTCGTCGATAATATATCTTTTATGTAAGCAAATTTAATATTTTCTTTCAACTAATTTTATATTATGACCAAAGTTAAGCTTTAAATTTTCTAAGTCTGAAGTTGAATAGTAAGCGGCATCAACCAGAAAATGATTTTTCTCCAAAAATTTCGTTTAAGAGACAAGTAGAACCTCTTCATGCTACGATCCGATGAAATACAAACAATATATCAATGATTTTCGCTACATGCATATCATCAGTGATGAAAATAGTAATTTATATGTATTTTTTGGTTCTTTAATTTTTCGACTTTTGTTACGTAGTTTTTTATAATTCACTTGTGTTGTAAATTAAGGATGAGATTTTTTTAACCATGTTATTCTAAAAACAAAAGGCAGCTAAGCTTATGTTAAAAGTTTAAAATTATACTGTGTAAAGCTAAAAAAAATAACCGGAATAACAATATTGCTCAAGAGTCAATTTTATCAGCGAGGTTCGAAGGGGTTTGCTACAGTCAATTTTCGGAATAACAATATTACGTTAAAGTGTTGTATTTTGTATATATTGAGTTATTGTAGTAAAAGAGAGTTGCGACAAAGAATAATATTTTAAGTCTTCAATATTCACAATACATAAGAGAGTAATTATTTG
The DNA here is from genome assembly GCA_036250505.1 of Solanum acaule. Classification (NCBI taxonomy): domain Eukaryota; kingdom Viridiplantae; phylum Streptophyta; class Magnoliopsida; order Solanales; family Solanaceae; genus Solanum; species Solanum acaule. The sequence continues at coordinate 4,102 of JAJOOR010001440.1, read as the reverse complement.
TTGAAGACTTGAAGGAAGATGTTCTTATATATATGTGGAGCTTTAGACTCTTCAACTACTCTAGAGTTGCTTGAGATGTACGACTGTAATACCCTACATTGAAGTAAGGTCATTTTTGTCCTTTGATTTTGTTTTTTTTTTTAAAAAGAGAGGCAGATTGTTGGTTTGTTTTAAAAAATGAGAGAATAGTGGGCTAAAGGCCCAAAGCTGCGAAGGGCTGCAGCAAATTAACGAAAAAAAGAAGAAGAAAGAGAGCAGGGAGTAGGGATTGGGAAATCAGTGTACAACAATAATAAAGGAAGAAAGCAATTTGAATAGATAGAGAAGAAAGAGAGGCAGTGCGAAGCAAGGGGGGTATACGCAGAAAGAAGAGAAGGATTCAACAGATTTAAACAGGTTGAGGTAAATCGTATTCCTTTACACCTTCACCTTGATCCTTAACAGCTTTGCCACGATCCTTAGTAGCTTTGCCATGAGAAATTCTTAGTCTAGAAAATCTATTTCGGATGCTGAAGTTTTATTACCAGAGACAACGAGTTAGACAGTAAGTTGTAATTTGGGACAGAAGTAGATGAACAAGTTATGTAAATTGGCTGACGTTAGGAGATCGTGCATCAATGAAAATTACTTATGACCTAGGATAATTATAATTTAGCAATTTGATGGACAAGAAGATCCAAAAATGGTTGAAAAATCTTTATCTTAGTTTATGAATTAGCCTTAACAAGGAGTTTAACTCGGAATTGATATGAATGTGTTTATAGATTGACTAAAGGAATTCGTACGGATTACTAGAGTGATGAGCTTGGTATTTCGGCATGAGTACTGTGAGTAGTAATCTTACCACAATTTGTTTTTCACAAATTTCATGATTTTTACATGGTTTATAAAGTAAATGTGTTACCGACTGTTTTGAACTTGCATGTGGGACAAGTCTTTTACTGGATATGATACTGAAAAGATTATTTGAGACGATCTCATTCTTACCAGATATGATTATTGTTATTGAAAAGGTTTTATACTTATTTGAGAAATAGTACTTTGACAAGTGATTGTTAAACTTTGAAATGATATGATTTGATAAGATTTAAATGCTCTGTTCGATTTTGAAATGCTTCTACTGATTACAAGAAAAATATAAATGGGAGCAGACCTTGATGAATCCTGTAGCTAATGGCAGGTTCGTTAGACCTGGTGCACCTTGTAGTTCTGATTACTGATAAAGCCCTTGCTAGTGGGAAGGTAGAACTAGTATACTGTTACTGATATCCCTCGAGTAGGGATCTACTGATATGAATAATTAACTCCTTTATGAGGAGTTCACCGTTATTGGTTACTTCTTAAAGAGAAGGCCACACTGATTACATGATTCATCCTTGGAAACCTCCCAGCTATAAGATTTGATGTGAAAATGTTCTTTTTCTGAGTTTGCTATTATGTATTTACATTGATTTTGCTTATATGAGGCACCTAAGATTGAATATTGTTATTGTTTCTGAAAGAGCGTTGTTTCATCATTATGACTATTACACTAGCATGTTTTCTGACTTGTCCCTCATTAAAATGGTTGTGGTTAAGTATTATTACTCACTGAGCTAGCGTCTCACTCCTCGCTAATTGTTTTTACAGAGAATTCAGGTGGTATTGAAGAGGATTTCATTAACTAGCGTGTGAGTTGGTAGCATCTGGTGAGCCCCGCATTGCTTCGCGTGGCAAGAGAACTATTGATTTGCTATGTTTATTTAGTTTCTTTTAAAAACTCTTAGAGTCGCTCCATTTGTCATTCGTTTGATTTGAGTCATGATTAGTCCTTCGTATTGTAGTCAAGTGACTAGTTGGAACTTGTTTTCATTAGTTGGAAATGAATTAGGTTTGTTAAGTGACAATTAGATCATTGAAGAATATTATGTTGTGGCTTATAGTTGCTATAGGTTGTGTTGTGAATTTCTGAAACAGGAAAAGTCAGGATAAACCTAAAAACAGAGGAAACTCTGCCTGATTTTCTATAGATTTCTGGTTAAGGCTTGCTTTGGGATTCTTCCCCTTAGCGCCGGTCACGGTTCTAAATTGGGTCGTGACAGTGACACAATGGATATGGTTTATGCCCAGAAACGCGCGACCCATGTATACATAAACATGACTCTTCGTATATAGATGAACATCAGCTAATTATTATCAATACATGTTATCTCCATGTCAATCAAATATTTGGAATCTTTTCAGTCGCAAAGTTTTGTCACGTGATTATTGTTATTAGAGCGTATTAGGATCAAGTGTTTACCATCATGTCAAAAGCTATAGCTGATAGCAAAGGACACAACTTTATTTCTTAACTAAGCACACCAAGCAAACGTCATTTCCAATCATGACTCTGATCCAGGCCACCCTAGCCCACTCGTGTGCCTTGCCATAGGCAGGATGTTGGCACTACCCAACGGAACGCTTTAAAAAAGAACGTCCAAATAAGATCATGACTCTACAAATAATACTGAAAAAGTTGTAATATTTCAGTGTGCATTAGTTTACAATATTATATTGTTGAGTCGATTAGCTATTTGACCATCAAATATTAGGCAAGCAAACATATCTCCTAGGTTGTTGAACAACATTGGAAGTATCAACAGACAAACAGTATTAGCAAAATAAAAAAGAAACAATAAACAATTACAAGGGTGTGGTTAAATGGTGTGGATACTTTCATCCAAGAAATTCTTAGAAGGGAGCGCTCCCTTCAATTGATCCTACGCGATGTGAATCTGAATTAGTCTGGCTAGTGAGTTCTAAATAGTCAATTGTCCACCAAATATGGTTGATCTAAATTTCATCTATACATAACAAATCTTAGAAAACTTGTTGACTTAAAAGTTTGTGCATGTTCCTCAAACCAACATTCAAAAAGATCAATTAACAATGTATAGATTATAATTTAGAATTTAAAGTTTATGCTTCTTCACCCAACATTTCACCAAATCCTTCTATTCCCTCAACAACATCCCCTATATATATACATATACTCTTCATCTTTAGTGATGATCAAACTCATCAACTCAAATCAAAACACAACTTAATTCCCTTGTAAAAGCAAATCAATCTTGCAAATTACAACAAATATGGCTGCTTCTAGCAATTGCTCAATCAGCCTCTTGTTGATCATAGCATTATTGTCCTTATCAAGCATATCAACTACTCATGCTGCTCGTAGCCTACTGCAACTTCCCAACTTGCCTACGATCCCTTCCTTGCCTCAACCAACAATGCCACAATTGCCAAATATTCCAAACTTGCCCACAACATTGCCACCATTACCAAGTGTTGCATCTTTGCCAACACTTCCAACAGCTAATTCACCTTTACCTTCTTTGCCTACATTGCCCTCTGTCCCGAAAATGACTCTGCCTCCAATGCCCGCGAATCCTCTGCCCAACATGCCATCACTTCCCAAAATTCCTGCAATTCCAACACTTTCACCTCCTCCATCCAACTAATCTTGCACCTTCCAACCGCGTGATTTTTACCTTTCTTGCCACATTGTTATTTTGATCTTTTGTGATTCTTGACGATGTACTGTATCATTTATTAACATTGATGTCATTTGTGTTTATCCAATGCAGTGTCTATTACTGATTCATGAATATTATTTGTCCAATTTATTTTCCTGATACGCAAAAATCAACCTATGTACATTTTTTCGAACAAAATTTGATCATAACTGTTGTTCCACAATCAAATGGAATTTCAGTTAGAGAATAGATATTGAGTTGATACTACTGAGAAAAAGGTTCAAGAAATTATGTGAAGAGATTAAAATCAGCTAACATTTTGTACTTTGACAAGATCGATTTTAGAAGAACAGTGGCGTAAAATTTATCTACACCTGGTGTTTATACTAAACCAATGAATGCATGATATGTGTTAAGGTATACACAACTATGATTTAACTATAATTAAAGTATATGTTCGTTTCATTGAATCTTTTAATTATGGTAAATTGCATTGATTTGGTGTAAGTCTACCCTTAATTGGAGTAAGCCTTTCTTGTAACATTTTTTGGTTGAACAAGAAATGTAAGTGAAAATCAAATAAGACCATGACCATTAAGAAG
>JAJOOR010001439.1:0-53656 GCA_036250505.1 Solanum acaule | reverse complement strand
ATTAAAAATACTAAAAAACAATAAAACGACAGAGAGGGAGGTAAAGAGAAGTCATGTCTATGCAATCACTCCATCTGTCGAGGCATCACTGCCCAGTGTCACATCAGCACTGCTAACACCACTAGGGTTAGCCAAGGGTGTGTCTGCCAAGGAGATCTGCACAGCTGAGTCTACCATGGCCTCCTCAATCTCTGTAAGGCCCTCATACGAAGCCTTCTCATCAACACCAAGCTGCTCCTCATTTGTCTCATCCTTGGACTCAGCAGCAGCCATCTCTTCAACTCGAACCTCATCTCTGGTGGTAGCCAGAGGCACATCTGGATCAGCAGGCATATTAGAGATCTCCACAGTCCCAAATATCGTCGACATTTTGGTGGACTTTAGCTGGTCAACATCCTTCCTCAGCTCAACAATACCGACTTTTAGGTTCATCACCTCATCAGTGGCCCCTTAGCCCCGCTCGCACACCTCTATCCTTGCCGCAAGGGCATCAATAGTAGAACTCAGGGGTGTCACAGCATCAGCAAGGGCCCTCTCGATCATGCCAAAAATGGTGACCTCAAACCTGGAGTATTTTCCATCTAGGCCCTCAGTGGAAAGCAGCTTCTCCTCAAGAATAGTCTGTAACCCATCAACTTTTAATCTATTAAGCAGCCTGGGAGGAGGGACCTATACTGGGGGCACTGGGGCCACAGACGGTGCCAGAGTTGGCACTGTATCTGCTGTAGGAGGGGTGGCCTTTGGAGCTCTCGATGAGTCTAGGCGAGACCTAGCACAGATTTTTGCTCGCCTGGACTGTAGAGGCTGGTCATCGTCGGGCTCGGAGAATTCAGCTTTGGAGTCAAAGGACTATCCCTCACTACCGTAGTTGTGCTTCGGAACCTCAGATGTTGGCTTCTTGCATTTGCCCTTGCCTCCCTTTAGAGGCTCTTTTCTTCCCTTTTTGGGGGGATTTGCTGCCCCTTCATTGATTGCTATGCCCCGTGCTCTTTTACGGGGAGGCATGTCGAGGTTGGTTCTAGCCATATCTATAAAAACATCGCAAAAAGTAAGGAATAATTCAAGAATAATTTTTGAAAAAAGAGTTGTAGACAGACTCGTTGAACCGATCGGCGAGTCGCCAAATCTATTTGCTAAAAAAAATTATACAATTTGGCATGTCGGCGATGGGAGGGGCCTTTCGGTGAATTGTCGACAGCATTCGGTGAGCAAAGACATTCCCACCGAAAGTTACAGTGTATTTTAAGCGTTAGGGGCGCAGAAAGGGCTATCAAGAAAGACTTTCGGCGAGTCGGCGAGTGCACTCGGCGGAATCAAGCTTCTCACCGAAAGTTACAGAACTTAAACTCAATATTAGTATGAAATTAAAGGCGATCAAGGGGGGTTCGGTGAACCGCTGAGTTGTTCGGTGAGATCGACCTAGCTTGCCAAATTGCCCAGCATGCCTACTTTCAACCCCAACTTCCAAAATCAACCCCGCTGCCCCCGAAAACAAATTGAAAGCATACACAAACTCAATTAGCCTCAGACCTATATGACCCATTCCCCCGAGATACTCAGACTTCTCTCGGTTTGGCCAGATTTGGCCATTTGATGACTTTAGCCCTTAAGAATGACGTCAACCGCTCCATCATTGGGCAAAGCACATCATTTTGCACAAATGTGGGTTACTTAGACTTCACCCGACTAGACCAAACACCAACAAAACACAACCCAACAAGATTTTGATCAATTTTAAGCACGAAATTTTGGGAAATCAACAATTAAGCAATATAGGCAAGTCTACTAATTCAAAACAGGCAAACAAGCACACATTTACGATTCAGAGAGGCCCATCACACATCACTAGGATAAAAACAATTGCTAATGAGTAAAATCACTAAATACGAGTCCAGGGTTTGGAAAACCAACCTTTTATGCTGAATAAATAAGTTGAAATGCTAGGCGGCAAAGATATCCAACTCCGAACACATAATTGACAACTAACAAGCGGTAATAATGCAAAAATATAGAAAAATATAGTACGGGTGTGCTTTTGGAAAGTTAAAAAGTAGGGGAATGTGAAAAAGTTTGAAAGTTTAAACTTTTGTCTTTTAAAACAGTCTTGTTCTTGCCCATTCGGTGACATTTGTTATGCTCACTGAACTACTCTGTGACACGCCGACTGGTCAGTTACCTTGCCGAGTTTTACAGGACCTCCAGTTAATGTAGGGGTCCAAACGGCAGACAAAGTCACGATCGCCAACCTGTTCTGCGATTCGCCGACTTGTCCATGGGCCCGCCGAGGTTAACAGACTCCAACCTGATAATTTCTTGAGTCCAACGGTGGTCCAAGTCGGGATCGCTGACCTCTTCGGCAAATTGCCGACTGGACATTAGGCTCGCCAACCTGCACTTTTCCTCACATTCCACACTTTAACATGCACAATCAACACACGATTATTCCAAAATCGAAAAGAAAGCAAATAAAAACTTGAGTTGCCTCCCAAAAAGTGCCTTAGTTAACATCGTGGCACGACGCAAGTCCACGCTCAACCCTCACTCCTGCGGTAGAGATGAGATAACATATGACCCATTTTGGTCTCTAGTAGGTGAATAGACATGGAATGAGAGGCCGCCATCTGAAGAAGTGAGATATTCTCTTTAATTTCTTTCAACACTCTGTCGTGTTCTTCGACTTTGTGGAGAATTAGTGAGAGTGTCTCTTCTACTCGTGCTCCTTAGGATTTCTACGCTCGTGAGGGGGAATGTACCGATTTTTGCTCTTGCACGGTACCTCAAATTCCATAATCTTTTTGGCCAAGAGATCCAGTTGATTCAATAATGCGGCCAATTCTTGGTCCTTCTCTGGCTCCTTGTTGGTCTTGGCCATGTGATCAAGGAGTTGGGCTGCAATTGCATAGGTTTGTCGTAGTAGACCACCCGAAGTAAGTTGATGAGCCATCAGGACCAAGACCTCTATAGAAACATTCCAGTAGCATCATATCTGGAATTCCATAAGTTGGGCACTACAGCAATAGTGCCTTGAATATCCGCCACAACTCATGGATTGTTTCACCCTCCAATTCTTTGAAACTTAGGATGTTATCCCTAAATATCATCATTTCCGAAGAAGGGTAACTCACATAGTCACCGCTGCTACAATACATGCTCATTTCTTCTGTTCTAAACAAGCAACATAAAAACCAAAACTAAAAATAAGTAGATTAAACTATATATGACTAACAAGAACAAAATTCAACTTCATCAAAAGAATCTTAACCAACACCACTCCCCGGCAGCGGAGCCATTTTGATTAACGATTTCAAGGACACTTCTTCCAATTCTAAGTGTCAACGATCGCTAGTCAGTATAAAACCCAACTATGTGAGTTGGGGTCAAATCCCACAGGGAGCGGTACTTGTTTAAGATTCAATAGGTAAGTACAAACATGTTCGAATCAGTCATAGGAATAGACATTATCGAATAAAATCATAATTCAAATCAGGGGGTGACCCAAATGTCAAATGGGGGATTTTGGTTTGAAATTATCAACTACAAACAACAGCAAATAAAACGAGATAACAATAATGAGACGGGTTCTTGGGATGTGATTTGATTACATGCTATTATAGACAAATGGGTAATTGCAACTATGAGAGAATAACTAGATATTAGTGAGTAAGCTAGGCTACAGAGGAGATAAACTTTCTCTCGAACAGTCTACCCCGAACCAAGTTGATTTCTCTCGAATATCGACAGGCATGCAAAATCAGAATGGCCTACGCCTTAGTCCATTCACTCTCTCAAGCTGAATGTGTGGAAAATGGTTTAGGATTCACTCTCTCGAGCTGAACCCATGACAACCTAATAGCTGCATACCATCAATCAAACACCTTAGTTCTAAAACCTCTCTCTCTTGCAGGCCAAGAACACAAAGCTGGAATCACATTTGCCACTACAAATCCCAAATTAACCCACAATAAATGATTGAAATCACTTTCAAAAAGCAATTACACTAACAATTAGCAACACCCATTAGGTAAATTAGCCCAAAATCACATAATCACATCCCAAGAATTGGGGTTTTAGATAAACATCATAAAAAGATAAAAATCGTTTCCAAATTGTGTTTCCATCAACTGGGTAAGATTGATTTCATCTTTACAATGTTCCAATTCAATGATTATCAAAGACCAACTTCCAATTTCTCAAAAGTAAAGAACTTCGACTATCCAAAGTTTAGGAAAAACTAGAGAAAAACTCTCCAAAAACTCTCAGATATCAAGTCTCATATTCATTAAGATAAAGATTGAATTTACGATCAAAGATTTGATACTAAACTAAATGTTCAAAAATGTATTTATAGTCTCCAAAAATGTACTGTGAAGAGCCACTCGGCGCAGTTAGTCAGTCTCGCCGATCCACTCAACGATCCGCCTTTTGGTCAATTCCATCACCCTTCTTCCTTGGCCTTCAGCATCCTCAAGGTCTGCAACTTTGGGCGATCCAACACTGCATCGCGGAACCAGTCAGTGATCCGCCGACTGCTCCTTTCTCTGACCAACTTGGTTCTTTCTTTCAGGGCTTAGCCCACTGGAACTTTAGGCGGTCAAGTGGCCACTCGGTGACTCACCAAATGGACTTGGTGATCACCTAGCTCTCTTTTCTTTATTCTTTTAGCTCGCTTTGTTCCTTTTTGCAACTTAGTGTCCTTGCTTTGCTCCTTAATCCATAATCATGAAAATCAATGAATTTACATCAGTTATTGACATAAAATAAGCATTTGAGGACACTAAACCTATACAAATAAAGCCCTAAATGAGTATAAATCTCGGACACATCAGATTCGTAGAGTTTTGTTGGGGAACTGAAAAAGGTATTTGATGTTATGCACGTTGTCGATGCTGAGCGAGTAGAGCTAGTTGCATATCAACTGAAGAATGTTGCTAGGACTTGGTTTGACCAGTGGAAGAAGGGCAGAGCTGAGGGAGCACCACCTGCGAGTTGGGCTTATTTTGAATAGGCCTTCTTGGGGGGATTCTTTCCCTGAGAACTGAGGGAGGCCAAGGTACGAGAGTTTCTCATCCTTAAGCAGGATTCACTAAGGTTCATGAGTACAGCTTGAAGTTCACCCAACTTTCCCGATATGCTCTGGAGATGGTTGCGAATATGAGAAGCAGGATGAGTCTTTTTGTTACTGGGTTGTCCCGTCTGTCAAGTAAAGAGGGCAAGGCAACCATGCTAATTGGGGATATGGATATAACAAGGTTGATGGTCTATGCGCAGCAGGTTGAGGAAGAGAAGCTGAGGGATAGGGGGAGAAACAAGAAAGTGAAGACAGGGAATGAGACCGGCAGTAGAGGAATAATGTGAATCGGTCTTATTTTCAACAAAAGTAAAAGGGGCCTGCTCCATCATCTGCTAGTGCACATGCACCCAGAAACAAAGGTGAGTACAATGGTTAGAAATCACAAAACTTTAGAGCCAGACCTGCGTAGTCTCAGGGTAGTATGACACAAAGAGGTAACTGGGCTCCTGCATGTGCTAAGTGTGGTAGGACTCACCCAGTTAAGTGTCACGATGGCTCTACATGTTGTTTCAAGTGTGGACAAGAGGGTAACTTCATGAAAGAGTGCCCTAAGAACCTGCAAGGTAATGGGAATCAAGGCAATAGAGCCCAATTTTCATCAGTTGCTCCACCAGACAGGGCTGCACCTAGAGGAACTACTTCCAGTACTGGCGGAGGAGCAAACCACCTTTATGCGATCACTAGTCGTCAAGAGCAAGAGAATTCTCAAAATATTGTCACTGGTATGACCAAAGTTTTTACTCTTGATGTTTATGTTTTGGTAGACCCAGGAGCAAGTTTATCTTTTGTGACTCCTTATGTTGCTATGAACTTTCAAATTCTTCATGAGCAACTCATTGAACCCTTCAGTGTTTTTTCACCTGTTGGTGATTCTATTCTAGCTGAGAGAGTCTATCGTGATTGTACAATTTCCATCAATCACAAGGACACCATGGTTGATTTAGTTGAGTTAGATATGGTAGATTTTGATGTCATTCTAGGTATGGACTAGCTTCATGCATGTTATGCCTCAATTGATTGTAGAACTTGAGTTGTTAGGTTTCAAATTCCTAATGAGCCAATTATAGTGTGGAGTAGTAGCTCAGCAGTGCCTAAGGGTCATTTCATTTCGTACCTTAAGGCGACAAATTTAGTTTCCAAGGGTTGTGTCTATCACTTAGTCCGAGTTAATGAGTCTAGTGTTGACATACCTCTTATTGAGTCAATTTTAGTTGTGAATGAGTTTCTAGAATTCTTTCCAGATGATCTACCCGGAGTCCCTCCTGAGAGAGAAATAGACTTTGGTGTAGATATTCTTCTAGATACTCGTCCTATATCTATTCCGCCATATAGTATGGCACCAATAGAGTTAAAAGAGCTAAAAGAACATATGAAAGACCTTATTGATAAGGGTTTCATTCGACCAAATGTCTCACCTTGGGGTTCTCCAGTATTATTTGTGAGGAAGAAGGATTGTTCCCTTAGGATGTGTATAGAGTACCGCCATTTGAACAAGGTTACCATCAAGAATAAGTATCCTCTTCCAAGAATTGATGATATTTTCCATCAACTTCAGGGTGCCTCCTATTTTTCAAAAATAGACCTCAGATCTGGCTATCATCAGTTGAAAGTAAGGGAATGTGATATCCCAAAGACACTTTTTAGGACCCGTTATGGTCATTATGAGTTTCTGGTCATGTCGTTCGATTTAACTAATACGCCTGCATCATTCATGGACCTTATGAATAGAGTATTCAAACCTTATTTAGATATGTTTGTTATCGTGTTCATCGATGACATTCTAATCTATTCGAGGAATGAAGAAGATCATGCTAGTCATCTTAGAATAGTCATCCAAACTCTAAAGGATAAGGAGTTATATGTCAAGTTCTCTAAGTGTGAGTTTTGGCTTGAGTCGGTAGCATTCTTAGGTCACATTCTGGTGATGGGATTAGAGTTGACACTCAGAAAATAGAGGCAGTGCAGAATTGGCCGAGACCCATATCTCCAACTAATATTAGGAGTTTCTTGGGTTTGGCTGGCTATTATAGAAGGTTCGTAGAGAAGTTATCATCTATTTCATCCCCTTTGATCAAGTTGACTCAAAAAATAGTGAAGTTTCAATGGTCTGAAGATTGTGAGAAAAGCTTTCAGGAACTGAAAAAGAGGTTGACTACTGCCCAGTGTTGACCTTACCAGAACGAACTCAAGGTTTTGTCATATATTGTGATGCGTCCAGAGTTGGTTTGGGTTGTGAGTTAATCTTGAATGGTAAAATTATAGCTTATACCTCCAGACAGCTTAAGGTTCACGAGAGGAACTACCCAACCCATGACTTAGTGTTGGCTGCCGTAGTTTTTGCTTTAAAAATATGGCATCATTATCTTTATGGTGTTCACGTGGATGTGTTCACCGATCACAAAAGTCTTCGGTATGTGTTTAGTCAAAAAGAACTTAATCTCAGCTCAAGGAGGTGGTTAGAATTACTCAAGAATTATGACATGAGTATTATTTATCACCTAGGTAAGGCTAATGTTTTTGTTGATGCCTTCAGCAAGTTGTCTATGGGTAGTACCGCCCATTTTGAGGAAGATAAGAAAGAGCTAGCAAGAGATGTGCATAGACTTGCACGATTGGGAGTTCGACTAATGGATTCCATATAAGGAGGAGTAGTGGTGATAAATGGGGTTGAATCATCATTAGTGTCAGAAGTAAAAGAGAAGCAAGACCAAGACCCTAGTTTACTTGAATTGAAGGCAAATTTTCATAAGCAAAAAGTAATGGCTTTTTAACAAAGGGGAGATGGTGTGTTGAGGTATCAAGGTAGGTTGTGTGTACCAAGGGTGGATGAACTTCAAGAAAGGATTATGGAGGAAGCTCATAACTCCAGATATTTTTCCATTAAGATGTACCGTGACTTGAGAGAAGTCTATTGGTGGAGTAGCATGAAGAAGGGCATTGCAGAATTTGTTGCTAAGTGCCCGAATTGCCAACAAGTTAAAGTAGAGCACCAGAGGGGCGGTGGTATGGCTCAGAATATAGATCTTCATGAATAGAAGTGGGAGATAATTATTAAGGACTTCATCATAGGTTTGTCAAGGTCTCGCAGGCGACATGATTCTATTTGAGTGATTGTTGATAGAATGACTAAATAAGCCCACTTTTTGCCAGTAAAGACTGCCCATTCAGCTGAGGATTATGCTAAGTTGTACATTCAAGAAGTAGTGAGACTTCATGGATTTTTGGTCTCCATTATTTCAGATAGAGTGCAAAATTTACTGCACAGTTCTGGAAATCTTTTCAGAAAGGCTTGGGTTCAAAGGTGAACTTAAGTACTGTCTTTCATCCTCAGAATGATGGGCAAGAAGAACGCACCATTCAGACCTTAGAGGATATGTTGAGGGCTTGTGTGATTGATTTCAAAGGAAATTGGGATGATCGCCTACCTCTTATTTAATTTGCTTACAACAATAGTTACCACTCTAGCATCCAGATGGCTCCTTATGCAGCTCTTTATAGGAGAAGATGTAAATCTCATATTGGATGGTTTGAAGTTGGTGAAGCTGGCTTGATAGGACCAGACTTAGTTCATCAAGCTATGGAGAAGGTGATAGTCATTCAAGAGAGGCTGAAAACGGCGCAGAGTTGTCACAAATCCTACACTGATGTGAGGAGGAGGGAGTTAAGAGTTTGAAGTAAATGATTAGGTATACTTGAAAGTTTCACCCATGAAGTGTGTTATGAGATTTGGTAAGAAGGGGAAGCTTAGTCCCCGATATATTAGTCCTTACAGAATATCCAAGAGGATTGGCAGTGTAGCTTATGAGTTAGAGCTACCACAAGAGTTAGCAGTGGTTCATCTAGTATTTCACGTCTCCATGATGAAAAAGTGAATGGGAGATCCTTCACTTATCATACTAACTGAAGATATTGGTATCAAGGATAGCCTATCTTATGAGGAGATTCCGGTTCAGATCTTAGATCGCCAAGTCCGCAAGTTGAGGACTAAGGAAGTAGCATCAGTCAAAGTCCTTTGGAGGAACCAGTTTGTTGAGGAAGCTACTTGGGAAGCTGAGGAGGATATGAAAAAGAGATATCCACATCTCTTTGAGCCCGGAGAAATTCCATATCAAGGTACTAATCCTCTTCTTAGTACTCTTTAACTTCTATACTAGATGTATTAGATATACTTGTTGGGTGTTTGAGTTGAATGTTAGATGTTGCACCCTTAGCCTAGTAAGAGTAATCTCATTCGAGGATGATTGTTCCCAAGGGGGAGATATTGTAACACCTCGATATTTGAAAGAACTAGAAAGAGTTAGAATCGGAAATACTCACTTTAGGAAAGAATGAAAAATTTGGAAATTTGTTCAAGTTATGAAAAATTTGGAAATTTGTTCAAGTTATGATAAATTTAAATTTTGGGTCAACTTCAAATGACCATAACACCTAGATCGGGCTGATTTAGGTGTGCTTCAAAATACTGTAGGAAAGATCTTGGAATTATCTTTCCAACGCTGCTGATTTTGCGCGATTCCGAGTTTTTATGAAGGAGATATGCCCATTTGAAGTTGGGTTGTTCAAATAAGAAAAGTCCAATCCAGATTTTAGAAGGGCATTATGGTCTTTTCCATACCCTATTATTTTAATTTCATTTTTGGTAATTATTTTAAGGTCTAAACTGATAGGATTCAGTTTACGCTATTGAAAAAGAGTTAGGGTTTTGAGAGAAGAGAAAGAAGAGGAGAAGAAGCAAGGATTCGTCGATTTCTTGGAGATTTACGTGTGGATTTTGCCAAGCGTTAATACCTACGAGGTATGTGAGATCACATAGCATTGGTTTAGTTCACCCACGCGCCAATAATGATTCAATTCAATGAAGTTGTATTGTTTTGAAAGTAAATATTATGAGTTGTTATGAGAGAAGGAAAGAAGAAGAGAAAAGAGGAGAAGAAGCAAGGATTCGTCAATTTCTTGGAGATTTGCGTGTGGATTTTGCCAAGCGTTAATACCTACAAGGTATGAGAGATCACATAGCGTTGGGTTAGTTCACCCACACGCCAATCATGATTCAATTCAACGAAGTTGCATTGTTTTGAAAGCAAATCTTATGAGTTCTTTATGATAATTCGTTTGAAATCTTGTGGGTTCTTGTTGTTGAAGTTTCTTAAGTTTAATTCATGAGAATTAATGTGTTTTCGAGTAGAATCTTACATATATTGAGGATATAGTCGATTCTAAGTGTTTGGGGAAAGAGCCAAGTGAAATTAGAGTTGGAAAACGAAGAAGAAAATTTGGGATTTTCTGAGGAGGGAGCTGGGGCGTCACACCTCTTACAGCACCCAAGAAGGGATTCTGAAATTTGGATCTTGGGGTGCCACACCAGCCAGCGCGCCCCAACTTCAGTTCTGAAATTTTAGAGCTGGCACCCCACGCCTCTTAGAGCGCCAGGGACGCCAGTTCTCCAACCTTTTCCCATTTCTTTTCGTACTAGTTCCTTAACAACGTACCTATGTTTTTTTGTCGATTTATATACTCTAAGGTACGTCTAAACATCATTAAATCATCCATAAACATGAGATCATGAAACTTGAATCCGTAATTCAATTCAAGGAAAGTTAAGAGCGAAGTCAAAAGGTTAAGAGTTACATTAAGAGAAATTCATAGAGTTTTCCAAAAGTCTCTTACAAACGTTTTAAATTTGTTTTTAGACTTAAGATTTGAGTTGAGTAAAGAGTAAGAGTAAAGTTCATTTCTTCAAAGATTATACGGGAAGTAAGTATTCCCAAGAGTTAAAATGTTTTTTCACATTTGAGCAAGAAAGGAAACACTGATTTCCAAGAGAGCTTTTAAGCTAAGTTTTGAGTAAATATCTCAAACCAAAGAAAGAGTTTTGTTTTTAAAACATATGAGCTGAGTATATTTTGGGAGTAGTATTGAACACCGATATGGGGACGCGAGTTCATAATAACTCAATTCTCCATAAACCATGTAGCCATCATAGGTAGAAAGGATCATACTTTTTAGATGATGCCTTAGTGCTTTTTAGCATAGACTAGTGGTTCCACTTAGTTAAGACGTTCTATATGACGGCAATGTATAGGAAAGTTCTGGCAGCGTGGGTAAGACGTTGTATCATCACTTACGCTCATAGTAGTGGTTGTCGGTTAGAGAAACTCCCACAGTATTATATTACTTTTATGTAACTGAGTTGTTATTACATTCCATTAACATGTTGAGTATCACCTATTGTTTTAAATGCTTTGTATAAACTGCACATTTATTGTTGTTTTTACTTTGCATTTGAGTTGAGTATTCATGAGTTGCGTAAAGCCAAGGTAAGTATTCCTTTCACATTCCTTTCAAGCTTATGTTATGTTTACTTTTCCCCTTTCATACTCATACATTCAATGTATTGATGCCATTTGTCCTGCATCGTATTATGATGCAGACACAAGTAACCAGGATCAACATCCAGCGCCTCGTTGATCCAGTTGAGTACTCAAAGTTAGTTGGTGAGCATCATTACTTTCTGGATGATCCTTTTCATATTTTTTTAGCTTTTCATTTTTTAGGATGATTGGGGGTCTTGTCCCGACATCCCTATTTGTTTTAGAGGCTTCATAGACGAGTAGTTATAGTTCTTTAGTCTTGTATTTCAGATGTTTTCCTATGAGACTTGAGTAGCCATTTTGGCTAGTTGAATGCTCCCTTAAAGACATTCTAAGTTTAATTCGTAAGTTCCTTATTTAGACTATTTCTTATTGTTTAAGTCTTCCGCTATAAGTTTAGCCAGGCCAAGGGTTTGCTTAGGGACACTAATGGTTCTCGGGTGCTAGCCACGTCTAGGGTGTAGGCTCGGGGCGTGACACAACATATAATAGAAACACTTCTTAGGTAACCTTATGTCATACTTGTGCAATGCATGTATAAGAGCCCATAATCCTACACATACTAAGTACCACTTTAGGCCATCATACATACTCAAAGGTTGGGGACTAGTCCCTCTTTACTATTTTGTATTATTCATTTAAGGTACTTCTCTACTTAGTACAAGGCAAGTCAATACACATGAATGATTTCTATTTATCAACTCAAGGCTACCAAGGAATAGCACTCTACTAGGCTAGGCCAAGATACCAGGGAAGGCATACTAGCATGCAAGTCCAAGCTACTACTACTAAAACCAAGCTACTCATCTTGCTAACATAACTACAATATGCTAAACCAAGCTACCATGGAAAGCATACTATCATGCAAGTCCAAGCTATTCAAGGAAGGGTACAAGTGTTCCATCCTATCTACCATGCAAACATTCCATAATGCTAGTGCAAGCTACCCTTATGAGACTATGAGTTCTCAATCCTAAGCTACCATGAAATGGGCTTGGCCTAACCAAGTCATGCTACCATGAATACATTCTATAATGCTAGTTCAAGCTAACCTTAGGAGAGTATGATTTCTCAATCCTAGGCTACCATGATGTCTACTAACTCAAGCTACCATGAAAGCATTCTATAATGCTAGTTCAAGCTATCCTTAGGAGAGTATGATTCCTCAATCCTAGGCTACCATGAAATGGTCTTGTCTTACCAAGTCAAGCTATACATGAAGGGATCTTATGTCACAACTTCAAGCTATTCTAGTCTAACATGCTTTGATTCATTTTAGGTGAGTGAACCTTTCAACCTAGAATCATTCTATGTGAGAAGACCTTTCACATTCTACATACATGCATTCATAAGGTAGTCTAGGTGAGTCAAGACCTTCCGTCACAATTCTAACTACCATTCTCATATAGACTTTACTCTCAAAGCCTTTTTCATACACAATTCATCATATTAGCTTTACTCTCAAAGCCATAGTGATCAACATTCATGATTTCAATCCTTAATCTCAAAGCTTTACCTCTTACAATCATCATACATATCTAGATCACAAGACATAATAGTCACATGTTTCATTCTTAAGCAATTCTACTCCGCAGCAACAACTCTTGTGATCTCTTTCTCTACCGAATCAAAGCTTAGATAAGAAAAGATGGTCAAAGTTAGTGTGCTGAATGATGCTCTCAAGAGCATGTACAATGTTGAAAAGAGGGGAAAGCGTCAGGTCATGATTAGACCTTCATCAAAAGTCATCATCAAGTTCCTCATTGTTATGCAGAAGCATGGTTACATCAGAGAATTTGAGTACGTCGATGATCATAGGTCCGGAAAGATTGTTGTCGAACTGAATGGAAGGCTAAACAAGTGTGGTGTCATTAGTCCTCGCTTTGATGTTGGAGTCAAGGATATTGAAGGATGGACTGCTAGATTGCTCCCTTCCCGACAGTTCGGGTACATTGTGCTGACTACCTCAGCTGGTATCATGGACCATGAATAGGCTAGGAGAAAGAAAGTTGGTGGAAAAGTTCTTGGTTTCTTTTATTGAGTCATGTTGAAAAGGATGAAAACTTTGGTTTTGCTGTTTGTTGGCTCGTTATAACCGACCTTTTTCTATTTTTCTCGGTACCATCAAATTTGCTAGAGATTTTATTGAAAATTTTGAGACAATTATCAGATTTTGCTGAAAAACTTGTTGGTGCTTATTGCCTGTTGAGACAATTGACATTTTAAAAAAAATCTTAAGCAATTCTAACCATATCTCATCATAAAGGCTCAATCTCAATCATTACTCGTCATGATCCATCATATATACTTTATTCTAATTAAATTCATGTTTACATGCTTCTATTCTTGAACAATTACTATACATATCATCAATGCTAGAAGATCATCTATGGATCCTCAATTTCCCTTCACAGCTAAACCCACATTACTTTAATTTCATCAATTTGACTAGGGTTCACCGAGGAAAACATGTAGTTTTATCATAATATCATAATTCACTACTAATTCAATCATAAACAATCAATATTCACTCAATTGGATCAACATCCATCATAACCCACAACATTAAAAAAACCCTAACATGAATTGGGGAAGTTCTTCATCAAATTGGGGAATTCTAGGGGACTCCATGGATGGAAGAATCCATGGATGAATAAGCTAGCATACCTTGGATATAAAGCCCTACAAAGTTTGTAATAATGGAGACTTGACTTGACCTAGCTTGAAACTCTATCTTCTTTTTCAAGTTTTAGAGAGAGAAATATTTGAGAGGAGAGCTTTTATGGATTTGATTTGGGTTTAGGGAAATAATGACTTGAATGGTGAGTTTAAAGGGATAAAATAGCTTATATAGGCGTACTAAGTCTATACAAAATGACCTCACTTAATAACCACTTAATTAGGAATTTCCCAAAATGACCCTCCTTAGGCAGCCTAGTGTCAGGCACTATGGCCACCTTCACGATCCGTCAAGGGTACCACGGACCGTGAAGGTGCCCGTGGTCCCTTGACCAGTAGCTATGGCCCCTTAACTTAATCCCCACATGGTGAAGGCAAGACCACGACCACTCCCACGAGCCGTCTAGGCCTTCATGAGCCGTGAAATGGCTCGTGTGGAGGAGGCCAACTTGGGCAGCTTGGGGGCTCACTACCTCACCACCACGGGTTTCCCCATGAGCCGTGGTGGCCACCATGAACCGTGAAGGCTCTAATGGTCCAAGGCAGTGCCATGGCAAGCTTGGGGCAGCCTTGGATCTTGCCTTGGCCCTTGCCCTTTTGCCTTGGCTCATGCCCTCTAGCCTTGACTTTTAGCCCTCAAACTTAGCTTTAGATGGTCTACTAAACTACAGGGTGTTACATCTATGATGAAAGGTAAGTGGCTTGTATGAGGCCTCTCTAGGTCTTATACGCCATGTTACGCCTAGGGGATACCTTGGGTCGTGACAGTACCTTCCCAGACAACTTCCACGATGTGTTACATAATAATCTGCTTAACATTACGGGGAATCCCCTCCATGATAGTACTTATTAGAAGTGCTCAATCAAGAGACACATTGGTCTTATTCGTCGAAGTTATCACCCTACTACAAATGATGGAAAGCTATGTCTTGGCTTAAGTTGTGAACTCCGAGGAGCCGATTTGGTTGTTGTTCTCAATCCACCTAGGCCTGTGGCCCTATGCAAATGTATCACAAATCACTCTTGGACGCTTTCCTTTCGGTTGCCGTGGGAACTTCATTATCATTATTGGGAAGACCATCATAATTATTGATCCTTGTGGAGTCAAACCAAATGTGTTTACCCCATACTCTAACTACTAAGACACCGGAGAAGTCAGTTTCGGCGGCATTGGCATTAAACTCTCGAACTACTGTAGTTAGCCTTGATAGGCACATTTGCATACACATCCATCCGTTGGGCTCCAATCGCGCATAGAAATATGGCATGTGCTCTTGAATATTTATCATGAGAAGAACCTTCTCCCTTGTGATATTCTTCATGAGGGGGGAGTTCATGCAATCAGTGGCATTTAGCTAACACAAACTGCTCACGGTCAAAGATATCATCCCTAAAAACATTTTGTTGCATTTGTTCCTTAACTTGGTTGATGTTGTTGGCCATGCTTTTGTAAATTAAGTATCTAAACAATATATAAACATGTAAAATGAGTGCAAAGGCACATAAAATAATATATTATCAAGCAATTAGGCCAAAGAAATTAGTGAAAAAAGGAGTTAAGGGAACGGGGGTGAAGCTACTGTTTTTGGCAGAAAAATTTGCTAGGCAGACGACTCATTCCAATCGCAGGATGGACCTACTGGATCATGAGCCTCACCTTTTAAGGTCCTCACAATCACCGGATTAGACAATGCGATCGTGAAATTTGAAATTTTAGTACATTGTGATCGCGGGATAAGACAATGCGATCGCGTAGAACAATTCTGCCAGAAAATTAAACTTCACTTTGGGATTTCATCTAACACGTTGAGAGTAACCTTTTCTAATTTTTTTTCACACAAAATTAAACACTCCAACACCCAGATTTTCAAATTACACACAGGATGCAACATTAAACAACACCCCAACAAAATAATCAGTTTTTCAATCACAAATAATGATCACAATGTAGGGCGAGATTCAACCCTTTTTCAAACTACCTACCTATTTCAATACTAATCAAGAGAAGGGGGAAAGATCATACCTTAAGTGAGGAGAAAAAACTTGAATCGAACTCTTGCAACCAAATGACCTAAGCAATTGATTTTATACGGGCCGGGTGTTTTGGGACATTTTAAGAAGTTATTTAGTACAATGAACTTGATTTGAAACTGCTACCTTCTTAATTTCATGCGAGTCATCACAGTCGTGACCACGCTTCGAATGATCATGACAAGAAGATGTATTACCTTTGTGGATGCGGCACTGGTCACTCCCGATCACTGACCTAAGGTTTTAACGCATCGCGATCACGGCTATAGGCTCCCGAGATCGCAATGAGTAACTTGGTGCCAAACTTGATGAAGCTACTGTTCATTTGGGCAATGGAAGTGCATAAAGGGTGATCCACCCAATTTTTTAGGCGCACCAAGGCATCTAAAAATGTGCCAACTTTTATTTTTGAAGGTGCTTTCACCCCAAACTTCAATCACAATCAATTTTATGCATTCAGAACCTATTCAAAATACAACCGGAAAAATTTGAAATTATGAGGGTTAGTAAGAAACAAAAATCAACTCTAAACTACAAATGAAAAACTAGAATTTAAACTTATTTCGCTACCGATGGGTTGCCTCTCATCAAGCGCACAATTTAATGTCGCAGCGTGATGACGGGTACATCACCCTTTATTTTTCAACTTCGAAGCAATGAAACTTATCACCAAATTAAGATCATTTCACTCCAAATATCATGCGGAGTACATGAGAGTATCTAGAATAGCGTTCGATCGTTCCATTTTGAAGACTTGAATATCTTACCCAACTTTGAATCATTTTTCCATTTGGATCCTTGGGCAAGATTGAGAGAGTCACTAAGCCACTTGAACATTGCTTTTTATGATTGTTGGCCCTCAATTGTGTGACACCCTCGATTACACATGAACTAAAGTTGCCATTTATGATCTTTTTAGCTTTGGCATGCAACTCTAGTATCATGTTATTTTTTTCAGCTTCCTAGATTGTTATTGGTTTGGGTTGGTTGCACAAGCTCAAGATATCTTCCATATACTCCTCAATACCTTCTTATGTTCTCATATTGTGTTTCAACATTTCAATTCCAAACTTGAGTTGAACTGTCTTACCAGACTAAGAAATGTGCAAGTTGTGAGACTCTTCTTCTTTCTTTCCGTCCATTGGATAAGGAGGAGTTTCCATCCCCATGGCTTCTCTCACCTTAGCCCTAAGAGTTGCAAGTCAACTCAAAGTTGACCATATCATAGCTTCGAGTTTGATCCATTTTGTGAAGCCTTTCCTTTTCTTGATAAATAAGGATTAGGGCTCCCTTACCCCAAATGAGCTTTTCATCCACAACCCTAATCCTAAATTGGCTTATCACATCCATTTCACTACAAGGCCATGGGTCGGTATTGGGCATACTACTCCCAAATATATGATTATACCAAAGAGCCATAGAAACAAAACAAAATAAAATTAAAGGCCACTATTCAGAATCTAGATAGAAACAAGTAAACTAGAAATCCTAAATAAATTCAATACACCTAATTGTTCCACGTCGGTGATGCCATTTTTGACAACATTCAATTTACGCTAAAAAAAGTTCAAAGAGTAAGCGGTAATCGTCAATAAAAATATCCAACTAAGAGTTGGGTCGTATCCCATAGGGAAAAAATTGTTGGTAATCGATAAGACAAAGTATACATAGCTACAAGTTTAAACATAAATACACAATTTACAAAAGTATCAAATTAATAGCGATTTTTCTAACTAAACAAATGATTTGAGCAAAGACAATATCAAATAAGGAATAATTGGGATTTAGGGAAATTTGGAACGCAATACTCATTCGATGATCCATTGCCATCTCAAGACCTGCAACTCATTCAAAGGCAGGCTAGATCATCATCAATTAACACTTCTCTCCTTTCGATCTCAAAGTTCTTTCTCATGAAATCTCTTTTCGATCTTAGTTGTATTAAACAATAATATAATCCAATACCCTAATCTAAACCCCTTTTCTATCAAGTTTAGCATTCAACAAAGCAACCCTAAATTGTCTCCTTTCGGTCTCAAATTTAGGAATCAAAGCCAAAAATGATAATTAACCTAATTTTCCACTTCACGGATTTTGTTTCAAGCAACCCAGAAAGATTGGAAGCTAGATTCAAGAATGAACTCTCAAATCATAGATTAAAGTATGAAAATTATATTAAACCCTAATCACGAAAGCATGGAATCACATACAAAAGCATTAGACTGAATCTACTTCTAGCACAAAACCCCATTCTCAATTACACCTACAATTCTAGCAATTGAAAGCAAGGAAATGAAGAATGGAATAAGAAATTTTACTAATTAGAACACAATCTTCAAATCTACAATAGAATTGTAAGGCAACTTTCCTTCAAATCTTTACCCAAATTGAAATCTAAAAGTTTTTCACTCTAAGTCAAAGCAAAGAAGATGAACTCCTCTCTAGGATTTATGCATACAAAGGATGATAGAATACCAATTAATGTTGATTAGTGTA
This sequence comes from Solanum acaule, assembly GCA_036250505.1. Classification (NCBI taxonomy): domain Eukaryota; kingdom Viridiplantae; phylum Streptophyta; class Magnoliopsida; order Solanales; family Solanaceae; genus Solanum; species Solanum acaule. The sequence goes on along the minus strand of JAJOOR010001439.1, from coordinate 35,008 downwards.
AAAAGGGGTTTTGAGATCAATTTGGTGAAATTTCTAATCTTCCCAAGTGCCTGGCAATTTACCCTTTGCGGTCGCGATGAACAAACTTTTGCCAGTTCCACTTTCTTCCAATTGACCTCATCTTGCTTCAACTCCACTTGGTTTCTTCAGATATCTTCTAAATCAACTATCCATTTCATTTTCCTACAAATATGAAGAAAACTAAATCAAAATCACTAATCCTAAACTAAAGCAAGCCAAAATAAGTATTAAAAGAGCCTCAAATGAGTGGAACTCCACCCTCATCATGCGTCGAACACCCTTTCCTGTATGATTTTGGCTACTCATGATCCTCTATGGATTTGATCCCTACCATTCACATAATCAATGTCTATTCTTATCCTCTATGGAGTCCATTTGTTATAAGACTTGGATTTGAACCCAGACAATGTAGACTCACCTCCCGTGTTCCCATTGAGGCCCTTTAGTTGTTAGTACCATAAAACCCAATAAGGAAGTTGCATGGGTCCTACCTCACATGCACAATAGGGAGTTATGACTATACAATTGGTTACTGATGGTTACATATAGTTACTGATGGTTCTAATGCATATTATGTATTCATATGCATCTCTTATTACCAGTATACTTGTTTGTTGATTGCACTCTCTATTTTATGGGGATCAGTTGGGTTATATCTGCGATTGGTACCATTTGGGCTTATGGGGTCCACTTAGGTTCTTGTTTGACTATATTTTACTCTTTGTTGTTATTGGTCTATTACCTAATAGGCTTTTGATTTAAAATTGTGGCTTTTAGTCTTCCTGACATAGGTAGTTGACTTTATATTTATTTTTCTTGTGATTAGGGTATTGGCTTGCGTTCTAAGTACGTTCTTGACTTTGGTTCATATTTCTTGTGTCCTGGTTTTTTCCTTACTACTTCTATATCATGTTATCTCATGTTTAGTTATTTGTGTTATGTTTTTCTTATTACTGGTTGTTTATAATTGTGTTATCGTTGAGCTCAATCGGTTGATGCCTACTAAGTACAATTTTTGATACTTATACTACACTTCTGCTGCCTGTAGATCATAGTTTGGGTTCTCGCTATTTATTTGGATTCATGTGAAACAACTTGGAGTTCAGATACTAGGGTGAGCTCCTCACGTTCGGAGTTACCAGTTTTCATCAGTTTTTGCTAGGCTTAGTCTTTATATTACATTTAGAGACATCTTGTACTCATTTAGTATTTGTAAAATCCCGGTACTCTTATTTTCATTATTCACTTTATTACTGACTTATGTAAGGTTTTGGGATGGTTCCTTGTATTACATTTCTATTGATTACCCTTTCTTTGCTTGGTTATAAGCTTTATGCTTCTTGTTGTTGACTTTCTATTGGTAGCCCATTGACTATGGCTCCAGGTTAAGGGTTAGTCTTACCTACTGATTGGGCGTAGTAGGCTCCATCATGACCTAAGAAATGGGGTCGTGACAGGAAGGATGGAGAGGTGCTAATTAACTAATGTTTTGACCTTTTACACTTATGTTGAATGCCATTAAGAGAAATAAAGGTATGACTACTTGTTTGTTAAAAAGACTTAATGATCTAGATTACATTACTTACTCTTTTGTCACTTTCTGCTGAGCCATTTAATTATTTTTTCCTCTTTTGCTTATAAGACTTATATCGTAGTGATCAACTACTTTCATAATTCTGATAAGCTCCTTTGGTAGAATTTCAACAAATACAGTAGAAAATATTGTTCTTTTCAGTTCATTCTGATCAACTTCTCCTTTCATTTTTTAAATCCTCTTGTGAGGAAAAGCACATGGTTGAGAATCTAGATCAGGAAGAGGCCGCGAAAATGGTCTTTCTTTTAGGATTGAATCAAGATGAAATGTTAGTAGATAAATCTTGTTTGGTATCATGGGATCATCAGAAAGAAAGTAACATGAAATATGTTGTGAAGCCAAACTAACTACAAAAGGGCCTAGGATGAATGAGATTGATCCATTTAGAATTATTGGGAAGATTCAAATGTTGAGGAGTTTTATTTGGAATCCAGACCAAACTATAAATTGGTTTAAAAGGTCTTGGGGTTAACACAAGAGAGTTATGCATATTGAAGAAAAATGTTTGCTCCTCACTTCTTCTTTTAGAGTCTAAAAGCTTCATATCCCAATTCTTATCTCTATCTTAGTTGCTTATTATTTCAATATTTCCATTGTAATTCAATTATTTGAGTATTGCAATTACGATTCTAAAGGTGTAATCACATTCCAATATGCTTAATAATATTGTGAGGAATTCAGGTGAATTATAATTTTGATAGGATTGAAATTCAGCATTGTTATGGGCCATTGGTTAATGATATGAGAATGAACTTGTGAAATTCATATCGGCAAATCAGTACAACGCTTTTAACAGAGTTGAAGTGTCTCTATCATTGGATACTTCTTCAGCATCCCCTGATCAAGAAGTTGGCCATCAACGTCATGCTGGGAATAATTCTGATTCACACACTTTTATTCATGACATTGGGCATAACATGTCAATATGTTGTCTTATTCTTTACTCTATGTCAGATTACATTGCCATGGAATCTTTAATAATAGCTTTCACTCATTAATCAGGAGCGGAGAGCTTTAGAGATTGCGGTGGCAAAATGTTGTGATTTAGCATTCGGTTTATTTCTTCTGCCAGGTTTGAATGGGATGTTTTTGACCCCTATCACTATCGTTGGATGAGTCTTCTAAGAATGAATCCCCGTGTGATTTGTTTTCTCTGACGAGGACTTTTTTTGCAGTTAGCATAGAACTGTTTGTGTTTAGAAAGGAGATCTTGTCACATGTCATTCATCGTTACAGCTTACTGATAATCACGTGGCCATATGAATGCGGATGAATGCATCAAGATGTTTGTTTGGTTCTGCCATCCTTGGGGAGATTTTATTTTAGCTGGTGGTTGTGACTCACAAGGCAATATCCTCAGCTCCGCTGAACTTTATAATTCAGAGGCAGGAACATGGAAAAGTTTATTGAGCATGAACAAGCCACATAAAAAGTGTTTTAGGGTATTAATGGATGGAAAGTTTTATGTGATAGGAGGCATTGGAGGAGCTAAATCAAAGTGGTTGCCTTGTGAGGAGGAATATGATTTGGAAACAAGAACATGGACTCAAATCCAACGCATGTCTCCTAATGCATATAGGAATGATACATATGCTACATATGGAGAACCTCCTTTGGTGGTTGTCATAAGTAGCATGCATATCATTCCTATCTGCATTAGAAGGCATGTTTTGGATTTTCAGTCCATTTTCTCGTTTCCATATCGTATTCCTCCACACAAGTCAACCACTTTGATTTAGCTCCTCCAGCGCCTCCTATCACATAAAACATTCCATCCAATAATACCCTGAACACTTGTTACGTCACTTGTTCATGCTTAGTAAACTCTTTTTTGTTCCTGCATCTGAATTATAAATTTCAGTTTAGTTGAGGATATTGCCTAGTGAGTCACAACCACCAGCTAAAATAGTAATCTCCCCAAGGCTAGCAGAACCAAAAAAACATCATGGTGCATTCATCCTCATTCCATATGACCACGTGTTTGTCAATAAACTGCAATGGTGAATGACACGTGACAATAACTCCTTTCCAAACACAAGAAGTTCTACGCTAACTACACAAAAAAACTCCTTGTTAGAGAAAACAAACCATTTCTAACTCTCAAAAACCAACAAATCTAGCTGAGACACAACCTCAACCTATCTGCACTAACCCAAAAGACGACCATCCTATGAACGATAAGGTTACACTGAGCCCGGCTCCACTGACCTACTGCAAGAAAGGTAACTTTTTTTAAAAACTGAAACCATGAGCCCACAAGATATACCATAAATCTGAACAAACTACCCCAGTCTAAGGGAAACCAAACAACAGACAGTGTATCAACATAGTCAACTGGACGATAGTGGCCCAAGGGTACCAACTCCCATCACAAACCACGCAAGCTATAAAGAAAGATGAAAGCAAACCTTATCCTAAACAAGAACAAAATCATGGATTCTATGTATTACTTTGACCCCATCATTAAAATGAACCTTCTTAGAAATTTTTTGTTTTTCGAAAGCATCTAGAGTCCTAAGCCACCGATTTAAACCACCACTCCGACTCCAAATCACAAATCAACCACAAGACCTATCAACTCACCCGATGAGAACCAATGAAAGCAATAAAAAGGTACAATATTGAATCATACCTCCAAATTTCCTCAAGCTATAACCAAACTCCAAGACCACCCAGATTAAGAAATATACAAAAGACCGAAAGTCACAACTGAGAACAAGAAAAAGGAAAAATAAGAAAGCGGCCAACAAGGACTACCACAAAACTACAAAAGTCTAAATTGCCCCTCACTCAATTTTGACAGCTAACAATCTCCAAACTACTACTCAAAAAGGACAATATACAACTAAGGCAAACCTCCTAAGACTACTAGGCCCCACAACACACAAATCTGAATCGGGAAAAGTTGGTCTAGCCACTTATCAACAAGGATTGGCATCAGAGTGAGAACACATAACAATAGTGGCAAAAAGGAAACCAGTAATCCCAAGACCACCAACACAACAAAACCACCAAGGCAAAGGCACATGGAGCTACTCAACCACTACTCTCAATCGAAGAAACATTGCCTAGTCGATCAATTACATTAGGCAAATAACATACACAGACCTAAAATTAAGATGTCATAACAGACAAATGAACCCGAATCGGCATGAAAACCCCAAATCACACAAAAAAAGAACAAAGGGATAAGACAAAAAAATCATATCCAAAGAAGGAATACTTCAAGCCTCGGCATTTGATCATCTCGTAAAAGCATAGAATGGATCCTGCCTGACCTCAACTTGAATGCCTGGAGTAAAACCGCAACACCAAATGCACCACCTCTGACTGAAGGTGCCATCAACACACAATATTGACATAGTTAAATACCTCTCATCATGGTCCCACTTTGGGGATAAACTCTAAACTCATGGTCATGAACTCCATGGATACGAGAAAGTCCATCCACTATAGCCTAGGGAATATCATATGTTGGCAATGATTGGAGATCAACTCCCACCTTGGGTTCTCTCTTGACCAGTGGTCAAGCTCTCCACAATCATAGCAATCCCCAAAAGTATGAAGCTTTATATGAAGGATGTGATGATCTGCCCTTTTTACCTTTTGGAAGCTTTGAACCACCCCTAGCAAACTATATTGGACTGTGTGACGATCTCTAACATAGTGGCCTACCTAACTATACTCATAGAAATCATCACCAAGAGTAACCTGCTATAAAGACTTAACTGGAGTAATATGAGACCCAATACCTATATGTCCACGATGATCACCATGAGAAGTTTTACTAGAGCTTTACCTTCCATTGGTACCATGACCTACCTTCTAACCCCTTAGAACCAGAGATGCCGCTACCATAGGCCTGATAGGTCGAGAAGGGAGATGACCCACCTCAAAGTGGAATGTTTTAACTATTGTACTGATGGCAAGGCATCCTACCACTATATTCGTAAGCCTCAAGTCAGGCCTGCTCCATGGCCTTCACATGGAAAACAACCTGGGGAAAGGTAGATCCTATTGATATTAGATGCTCCGACGCCAACTAGAGTGGCAAGGCTAACCCTTCGATGTACCTTTGAATCAATTCTCAATTCGAAGGAAACAATGTGGGACTAAGCCTATCCCACTTAAGACATCCCATCACATACTAAAAAATAGATGACGAACCCTACAAGAACCATTCAACCCAACTCTACCATGAGAAGAACCCGCTGCACCAAGAACCTCACTAGCTTGTGTTGTACCCTCGAAGAAGCCCGAACCTCCTAACACTGAATCTCGAGAACTCAAGGTAGTCAATGATTATGTTGAAGCTTAGGCTGATCCCTAACTCGCTAAATGCTTAAGAATACCTCTAACCTTAATGTTCATTCCCATATAAGGCCATCTAACCCGACCATATGCTGAAACTCTTATGAAATGTGTTGATGCTCTATCCACGTCCATTGAGTAATCTAAGAGAGAGTAGATTCTAACAAAGTTGTTTTAAAGGTTAATCAAAGCAAAAGTACACAATTAGGAGTCAAAGATAGAATTTCCTAAGAATTCCCTATAGCCTCCCAAAGATAGGATATAGACGTCTCTGCACCAATCCACATTACTCTACTATGCGTTTGCTCTCATACCAACGATGTTGGTCAACCTATAGCTCTGATACCAACATCTCGTGACCCAATTTCTCAGTTCATGATGGCACCTACTACACCCAACCAGTAGGTAAGCCTAAACCTTAACCAGGAGTCATAGGCAACGAGTTGCCAATTGGAAGTCCATAACAAGAAGTATGGAACTCCTTATCATTATCCAGCACGGTTCGGAGAGCACTTTTAGTCTGCGCTGGTGAATGGAACCCCCCACCCCCATCAAGCAAGAAGGAAGCAGCTCTTCTTAGGATTTAAATTAAAAGAGATTTTCCCTCTAGCGAGTTAAAGGTGTGTTAGGGAACCTAACTAATACTAAATTAATTTTAAAGGGTCAACAAACTAGTGATCGGGTTAGGATTCAATTTACAACAAACATAAGGTGTTAAGCACCTTTTGAGGTTCACAAATGTGAGTCCTAACTGTATCTCATACATTTATGTGGGGTTATACATGTGGCAAATAAGAGCACTATTTATTCATATAATAGTTAATTAAACTAAGTCATAGAGATAGAAAATTAAATATAAGACAAGTCAGAACTAAACATTAAACATAAATAGAGAAGATAATCAAGAAAACAAAATCAATTCAAAGATATGGGAGAAATATTATTTGAATTAATTATTACCCCAAATAAATACAAACAAAAAATATAAAAGAAAAGACAAATTAAACCTAAACCTAAAACAGTCCTTCTCAAATTAGCACCGACTTATTAATCAGAAGACAAATTAGAAAGACATTAATCGAAAGACAAATTACAAAGACATTTATGAAAATCTTAGTGATTAGCACACAAGCTTTTTATAATGCATAAATAGTTAAAGGCAGTATGTCTATATGCATTAATATACTATATATTATTTAATAAAGGCATATGGTCATGATATCTAATTAATTAACATGCTAAATATATTACACAATACATTTAGACATGATTTTATAAAGAATAATTCTCAAAACTTGACAAAGGCCATTTGAAATATGTTTTGATAAAAAAACAAAAGAGAATCCTAAATCATGATACCTAACAAAGGGCATGTTATAACTAGTTAGGCTTTTATACTATTTCAAAAACACAACAGCAAGTTGATTTGCAATTGGAATGAGGGGAGCATGATATAGAATTATCAAAGGTTTTTACTAAAAAGCAGTAGTGACACATTTTCGTACTTATAAAAATATATGTAAGCAGGACTTGATTACACATTTGTAGTGGACCATTAAACCATGCAAAGATTAAGCAATTAATATGTTGATAGTAGACTCTTGTACTTTGAATACCATATGTGAAAGTAAACAATACTAGGTAATATTCATGATAATAACAATAGGCAGAATTCTCTTAATCAAACAGAGTGTCTGAAATTGCCCTAAAATTACCTTCAAATTATAATTTAAAATCGGGTCCTAGCATAACGGTAATGGCACATGATTTTATATATTCAAATAGTTAACATACATAGGCATATTTATCTAGTACAAACACACATACATTATGATAGAAGAAAAAAACAAGTATCACGTTAGTTACCCTACCCCTTAGATAGTCCACAAATATTTATTATATACAGATAGTAGAGTTTTAGTACATAATTATTACAGGTCAAAATTAACAAGTAATACAAATGAATAAAAATTTAAGCAAGGCTGACTCCACCTGGTAAACCCCATCCAAGAGGTCTCTTTAATATGTATTTAAACTTTATATTAAAACTATAATAATATTGCAGGCAGTTATATTCATGCAGCCAAATATAGTAACAATATTAATAATCTAAATTTTCAGAACAAATACTTCACATATCAATCAAAAGATATGAAAAGGTGAAACATATCCAATACTAGGCTAAAGGAAAAGAAAACTTACATGGACGCTTCCTTTAAAGTTAATATAAATTTGTACAAAAAAACCTAAACTTATAGTATACTATATGCAAGAATAACTTATTCTAGTAAGAATTACCAACCGATTACATCGATAAGTTATTAACCAACCAAAAAAGGTCATATGAAAACTCAAACTCCAACCTCGTGTAATAGCCAAAATGAAGAAACTTCTTAGGATAATACGTCAGAATCTTTAGTGCTTTTGAGAGTATGCTCAAGTGAGAAAGTGAAAGTATGTTCTCTTGTCCAGAGTGTAAAAAAGTCTCCAAAGGAAGAGTAGTAGGCCATGCTTATATACAAAATACTATAGTCAATCATAGACTTAATGAGAGCAATCCGGAAAAAAATAATCAAAGAAAAACTTATCCTTATTTAGATGAGCAAAATCAGTCCAAGACAAAAATTAGATTAGTGTTACCACAAATAGGTTAAGAAATCTGCCCAAAATATATCAATTAATCCTTCTATATTTTACCATGAATAGCAAGAGAAAATCTCATCCTTATGAATAAAAAGTAGTAAAGCATAATTAAGGAAAAGAAAGCATATTAAAATTTACCAAAATAATATATGTACGAAACAAACATTCAATAAGAAAGAAATAACATCAATAGTCCTCCAAAATGGTTGTTACGATCAAAAGGAAAGAATTAAGCTAATTAAAGTGACCATAGAGTACCCAAATATCAAGATCTTCACATAATCATTTTTTTAAAATGACAACCTTATCACAATTAACTTAAATTGTGGAATTATTCTAAATCAAACAATGCCATGGAATTAAATGGAAGAGTGGAGCACGATAGAATCAATTACATATCAAAGTTACCTAAAATAACCAAGTACTAACAATCTTTCTAAGCATTTTGAGAATAAATAAAAGCAAAGCATGTAAAACTATATCAACTCGAATTCCCAAGGGAACAAATCAATAGCATCACATTTCATGGATTATTAGAGCATCATTTCAATGGAGCCAAAATTGGGAAATACCACATTAATCATAGATGAACACCAATTATACAATTCTCAAGAATCAAAGTTTAACCATAATAAGCCTAAAAACTCAAATGGTAATGAACGAACTGAATCAATGAATCCCATGCTTAACGAATCAAAAACAAAGAATTGGAAGGAAGATGTGGCACTTAGGTTAGAGAGACATACCTGGGACAGATCTTTTAAGGGTTCATCTTAAGCACAATGGAGTCTTGAAGCTTTTGATCGACCCGGTTACAACCATTGTGGTGCCGTAATTTTTGGTTGAAAAAAGCTCTGTGGTTGGTCTCTTTTGCCAGCAAAGATGATCAGAGGGCAAGGAGAGGGATGCAGAAGAGAGCAGAAGGGGAGAGAGGCAATAGAAAGGGGAGACTAGTGGTCTTCGCCAGAGATGGGGCGGAGCATTGGACGAAACAGGAGAGAGAATGGAAGGGAAAGAGGACGGAGAGGGTAAAGTGGTGCCAGTTTGTCACTGAATATGGCAGTTCATGGGGGGTTCCGCCTATGGAGCTTCGCCAAAGCTAGTGAAAGCAAAGTGGCGGCATAAGAGAAGAAGAAACAAGGAGAAGTGGTGGTTGTTTTCTTTTGGGAAGAAGGAGTGTGTATTGAGTTGAGGGCTTAGTTGTTAGGGTAATAGAAAAGGAAAAAGAGTAGTATTTAATCATCCGCTGGATTGAGAAGGTTGCGATTAATTTAGAATTAAAATTGGTACAAAATAAATTAAAATTGACAATATTTAATAAAGAATGCTAGAATTGAAATAAATTGGAAACAATAAGTTATGATTTAAATAGTTTGGATGAAGATTAAATAGTTTTTTATATAATTAATAAGATATAATACACATATTTAAATAAATGAATAATAATATATTCTTATATAAATAATTACACTTAATATATTATCCACCTAAAAAAGATACATAAAGCTTTGAAAAACAAAATAATTATTTCAAATTTAGAAACCGATAAATATAATAATAATAATAATAATTTTATAAAATATGGATACTAAAGTATGTATAAATTTAAATGTAATTTCGAGCATATAACTGGAAAAATAGGTTTTAAATCCAATATCAATCTAGAGATGGGTTATAGGTCGGTCAAAATTGTGTGTCAATCTTCAAATCCACAACTGAAATGTAACGCAACTTGCCTTCAAATCTTTATCCAAATTGAAATCTACAAGTTTTTCTCTCTAAGTCTAAGCTAAGAAGATGAACTCCTCTCTAGGATATTTGCATACAATGGATAATAGATGAATAATAAATGTTGACGAGTGTAAAAATGATTTTTGGGATCAATTTGGTGAAATTCCTAATCTACCCAAGTGTCTAGCGCTTTACCGTTCGCGGTCGCGACAACTAACTAGCCCGGTTGCGATGTATAGTGTTGCTGGATAATGTGATCATGACCTCCTACCACGCGATCACTAGATCTGAATTTCTTGTGCAGCGCAATCACAAACTTTACTCCACGCAGTCACGATGAGCAAACTTCTGCCACTTCCACTTTCTCCCAATTGACCTCTTCTTACTTCAAATCCACTTGATTTCATGAAATATCTTCTAAATCAACTCTCTGTTTCATTTTCCTCCAAATATGATGAGAACCAAATCAAAAGCACCAATTCTAAACTAAAGTAAGCCAAAATAACTTTCAAAAGAGCCTCAAATAAGTGGAAATCCACCTCTCATCATGCATCGAAGCTCTTTCCCACATGGCTTTGGCTACTCATGATCCTCTGTGGAGTTGATCCCTACTATTTGAAGATTAAAAGTCTATTTTTATCTTCTATGGATTTGATTTATTATAAGACCTTGATTTGAACCCCAAAAGTGTATACAAATGTAACACCCTGAAATCAAGAAACCTAGAAAAGAGAGTCAAGTAGGAGGTCACCAGCCCTCCACTGAGCCATGCCACCCTTCATGGGACCCTTCACGGGTTGTAGAGAGCACCACGGCTCATGGTGGTGCCCGTGGTGAAGTGGACAGTGTCCTCTCCAAGGCAGGCTCCTCTCACAAGCACCAAGACGGCTCGTGAAGAGCCAAACGGGTCGTAGTGGTGGCCGTAAAGGGGAGGGAGAATCCCTCAAACCACTGTTCCAGGGTCACGATGGCCCAAACAACTTGTGAACCCAAGGACGGCTCATGTGGGCCTCCATTTGGAGGTTCGCGTCAGTTGTAAGACAGGGTCAGTTGGGTCTTTTCCTAATAATTTTATCTTGATACTATGTCATTTTACCCATGCCTAGGACCCCTGTATAAGTATTTTTAACCCTAAATTCAACCCATTCAAGTCATTCTCTAAATTTTACAAAAGAAGAACAAGTCTTCTCTCCCAAATATTTCTCTCTCTAGAAAACTTGAAGAAGAAGAAGGGTTCAATTGAGGGTTCCAAGGAAAGTCTCTTATTCCACCATTAAAGGCAAGCTTTTGGCATTGAGGTATGATATTTTTCATCCATATATTCCTTCCATTCATGGAGCTCCCAAATTCCCCTACTTTTAAAGTTAGAAATCCCCAATTGAGTTAGGGTTTTTCTTCTATGTTATGGTTCCTTTAATTATCAATTTAATTGATTGATCTATGATATTTTATGCATAAATTGAGTTAATCTCATTATTTTAGGATGATTCCCCATGAACCCATGAAATCCCCATGTTTTTCAAGTTATGATCATATGATGTGGATTTTGGATTATGAAAGAAGATTGTACGAAATCAAGTATGAATTGATAGAATTACATGAATTTATGATGATTTTTATGAACCTATGTCTTCTAGATGTTGATGATTGAAAGTGGGTTTTGAACCTTGAAAGGTAAATTATGAAATCAAGCATGTACTTATGAAATTATGTAAATGTTTTAAGGATGCTTTGAGAGTGAAGTATCAATGATGATGTTGTTGTTGTGTTGTTGAAAGGATTTCTCATATACACATGAAAGTATGATTGTGAAAGGTGCTCTCACATAGTAAGGATTCTAAGGTTGAAAGGTCTTCTCACCTAAATGAATCAAAGTTAAGGAGCTACCCTAATGAAATCTAGCTTGGATTGGTTATTGAATGATACCTTTCCATGGATGAATTATGAACTATCTTGGATTGACAAGATGATGTGCCCTTCCATAGATAATGAGAACAATTAAGAAAATGACTATTCCGTGGGATTTATGCTTAGCACCGAGAGGATATTGAGATGGAAGCTCTCCCGTGAGTAGAGGCCGAGTTTCTAGTAGCAATATCCTTATCCCTTACCTATGTGCCTCCATACGATGATTGTCTAGATAGACATTAGCTAGTGGATCCACCTAAGCAAGAAGTTCATGGTTCTTATTTTGGCAAGTAGGACAACTCTTTTCGGGGTAGGAGACACCGAGGGATCATGTTATAGATCACATAGTCTCTATGTCGGTTAAGGCTACTTCCCACAATAATAATGAACTAAGGTTACTTCAAGAATTATCTCACATGTGTTCAAAGGTTTTAAAGATGTTAGTTTGCAATGACCATGTTTTATGACTTATGTCTTCTAACCCTTTTTATATCATTTTTTAGCTTGGCCATTGTAAGTCATGGAAATGTCCCCTTTTAGCATGAATTAAATGTTTTTATGCATGGTTATCATACTTGGTACATGATTTGTACTAACGCATACTCTTGCCTACATTTCCCCAAATGTAGGTCCACCAAACAAGGTTCTCAGTTTCGTGGCTAAAGTTTGATTTGAGAGATTCCGAGCTTTGGTGAGTCCTCATGCTTCACGGATGAATTTTCATTATTTTCATTTTTGTTTCTTACTTTCATCTTTGGACATGATGTATGGGCTAGGCCCAATTTCATTATTATGTATTAGATGGCTAATGAGACAAGTGTTTAGACTTTCGCTTTGCTTTTTAAACTTGCATGTACTAAAATTTTCTTTTAAGTCCTTTCATTACATTTCTTATGTTATGAATGTTAAGTGTCTTGTATGGGGCCTCTCGAGGTCATATACGTCATGTTACGCCTAGGGGTACCTTGGGTCGTGACAATAGACTCCTCGCGTCCCCTTTCAGCCCATTTGGTCGTGAGTACCATAGTACCAAATTAAGGAGTTGCATGGGTCTTACCTCACCCCTATGATAGGGAAGTAGGCCTATACAATTGGTTACTGATGGTTCTAATGCATACTATGTACTCATATGCATCTCTTATTACCAGTATACTTATTTGTTGATTGCACTATCTAGTTTATGGGGGTCGGTTGGGTTATATCTGTGGTTTGTACCTTTTGAGCTTATGGGTCTGATTAGGTTATTGTTTGACTATATTTTATTCTCAATTGTTATTGGATTGTTAGCTAATAGGCTTATGTTTTAGAATTGTGGATTTTACTCTTCTTGGGCCTGAGTAGTTGACTTTGTATCTTAGTTTGCTTGTGATTAGATTATTGGCTTGCATTTCAGATATGTTCTTGACTCGGGTCCTTACTTCTTGTGTCCTATTTTTGTTCCTTATAACTTGTATATCATGTTATCTCATATTGAGTCATTTCTTGTAACACCTCAAAATATTCTAAGGCAAAGGTCTAAATAAAGGTTCAAGGACGGTGGAAGAGTCCACGACCGGTGAACCCATCCTTAAACCCAAGCCTTGTGAAAAATATTCTAAGGCAAGGGTCTAAGGAAGGGTTCAAGGACGGTGGAAGAGTCTATGGCTGGTAAACCCATCCTTGAACCCAAGCATTGTGAAAAATATTCTAAGGCAAGGGTCTAAGGAAGGGTTCAAGGACAATGGAAGAGTCCACCGCCGGTGAACCCATCCTTGAACCCAAGCCTTGTGAAAAATATTCTAAGGCAAGGGTCTAACGAAGGGTTCAAGGACGGTGGAAGAGTCCACGGCTGGTGAACCCATCCTTGTGAAAATTATTCTAAGGCAAGGGTTTAAGGAAGGGTTCAAGGACGGTGAAAGAGTCCACGGCCGGTGAACCCATCTTGTCTATCTTACATCTTATTATGCATGCAAAGTGTATGATTACCAATTATCCAAGCCATGATCACCATGGATCAATCCTCAACAATTCATAATCAATTGACATAGATAGCAATAGGAATTAACAATGTAATTCAATAACATAAGCATAATCTAAGTACAATTCTATAAACAAAGGGATCAACCCATAAGGCCATAATTCTCAACTCATCAATATACCAACAATTCAACATTAATAAGTATAGATAAACATAGGAAAAATCAATACAATCTAATCTAAACATAATTTCCCCAATAGAGATCATATTCACAAAGACCCACATCAAAGGCCAATTTTTGAGAATTTGGGGATCATGGGTTCTTCAAGAATTCCTTTGAAAATTATCTTAATAACCTTAATTCCACATTAAGTCATCAGTATAATGATTTAGAAAATCGTTTGACAAGGGACCCATGTTTAGATTGAAAATTGGGAATTTTGGTCCTTGAATCACTTCTGAAAATCTTTGATAGAACTCCTTGAATGAGAGGTTATTCAAGAATCAAGAGTAACCATACTTAATTAATGAAGACCCATGAAATTGAAGAAGAAATCAGTTGAAAACCCATCTTCTAGCTTGAGCTTCATCATGGTCTTCAATGGAGTTTTTGAGAGAATCTATTTTCAGAGGGAAGGGTCAATTTGAAGAATGGGGTCTAATTTTAGATTTTGGGGTTTTAACCAACTTAAAATACCCTAAAATAGGTAGAATAACCGTTTATAATAATTCCCCAAAGTACCCAAACTACCCCTCACTTTGTTGGACCTTTTAAACAAGTCAAACTTGAGTTTTATTTTCGCAGATTTCATCGGGAACCAAGTCCGCGACGCGGAGGTGTTCCCACAAGTTTCTGGAAATTAAATTACGAGACAGTAGATTCCGCAACATATCCGCGACGCGGACCAAACTTTTGGCCCTTGGTGGAGCAGGTCCGCGACACGGAGCCACTCCCTCCATGCACAATCTCAAGCTGCCTTGGCAGCTTGTTTGTCCAAGGGTTGGGGTCGTCCTCGGGGACCCTTAGGGTGGTCCCGGGGAGTCGTACCCGGATGTTTTGACCCTAAAAACATTTATTGAGATACTAGGGTCACCTCCACTGATTTTAGACTCCAAACAACGCATAAAAACATGGAAACATACTAGAACACACCAACACGCAAAAGACTAGTTTCCAAACGTCTTGGTCGTCCCTTGACGTTTGACTTCCAAACTCTTTAAAACTGACTAAAAAGGCTATTCTTCATTATTTTAACAAGTTATTAATGCATAAAACCCATGTGAGGCTCTACTTTATCCTACTTCATTTTGAGGGTCGTTACATCATTTTTCACAAATACCCAAATCAAATCAAAAAGTTCATCTTCCTCACAATATTCCTCTCTCTAAAACCCAAAGAAGAAGAAGAGTAGAATTGGAGCTAGGGCTTGAAGAAATCAAGGCTTTTTCCCCAAATTCATTGGAGATTCATCATCAAGGTATGGTAGATCTTAATCTATGGGTAGACTTCAACCATAGAGTCCCTTCAAAACTAGATTTCAAATCTTACAATTTCCCAAAAAGCTAGGGTTTTACTCCAATGCCATGTGTTCTTTTCAAAACCAATTTCAATAGTTGATTTATGTTTGGTTATGATTGAATTGATGATTTATTGTTGATTTATGATTAAATCCCCCCAAGAACCCATGAATTCCCCATATTCCTAAATTTTTATCTTGTGATGTGGGTTGATTGATTATAGAAGCATATGAATAGATTGTGTTTAGATTAATTGAGTTAATTGAATAATGTTATTATTCATATCTATTATATAAATTCTAGATGTTTGGGTTGAATGTGATTCATGGTCATTGAAGGGAAATTTATGAGAATTGTACATGAATATGAGAATTGTGCATGTGCATTAAGATTCACCTTGAGAGTGAAGATCATATGACTATTGTGTAATTGTGGTATTGTTGAAAGGTCATTCTCCCCTATACCCTTACACATGATTATGCATGAAATGTCTATGACTATGATGATCTTATTGTGTTGATTGAAAGGCTATTTTCATAAACACACTATGAACATGATGTGAAAGGTTAACCCACATAATGATGATTTTAAGGTTGAAAGGCTATTCCCACCTCTTGAATCTATGAGCTATATCATGATATCATGTTGGGTTGATTGTTATCGCATTCTTCCATAAACATGAACTTAAGTCAAGACTTAATATGAACTTAAAGGGAATTATGCTTAGCACCGAGTGGATATGGAAATGAGATGACGTTAGTTAGTCCGGCTTTCAAATGGGTTCCTTTTACGCCAGTTAGTCTGGGTTCCCAAACAATTATCTCATGAGATGGAAACCTTTTACTTCAGTCAGTCCGAGTTTCTAGAAGCAATCTCGCTATCCCATAACTATGTGCCCACATAGGTCTTTAGCTAGTAGATCCACCTAAGCTATCAAACATGAGTTCTACCTTAGGCAAGTAGGACACCTCTTTTTGTTGTGTGGGCAAGACACCTGATTCCATGTAGCTCACATAGTCTATGTCGGTTAAGGTTATATTTCCCTACATGACAAGAATATGAACTATGACAACAACATGACCATGAACTATACTTATGACTTCTCAAGGAGCTCTACTTAGTGTGAGTGGGGGTATGTGACTTCATTCATGCATTACACAAGTAGACTTTGAGAGGAGTTATGGTGTGGTTCTCTTATGCTATGAAGATATATAAATTATGCATGCTTAACACGGATTGTTGCTATGAGTGGCTTTCCTTGATATGAATTAATGAACATGAATGTAGCCTTATCTATGAGCATTGTCTATGATAAGGTCAAAGCATTATATGTATGACTATGGTGGCCTAAAAGTGGTACTTAGTATTAGATGGGATTATGGGATCTTATCTATGCATTGCACAAGTATAGCTTAGGGTTACTTGTGAGATGCTTTGACTTATGTTTTTCACTAATGTGCATAATGACTCTTAAACTTGATAAAGTGCATGATTTCAACTAAATTGTCCCTTTTTGGCATGTTTCAAGGATTTTATGCATGGCTAGCATACTTAGTGCATTTTTGTACTAACCCATATTTTCTACATTTTTTCTATAAGTGTAGGGCCCAGTTGTTGAGTTGTGCATTCCCTATTGTTCAAAGCTTGGATTGATTCTATCCACGCTTTTGGTGAGTCCTCATGGTTTGAGGACAGAAATTGTTCATTTCTAAGTTTCTTTCGTACATTTTATTTTGAGACTATGTTGTAAAGGGTTGTGACCGTGTTGATACTCGATTGTATTAGATGGCTTATTAAGATAATGTCTAGACTTCCATTTGATTTTATGAAAGATTTCTATTGTAAAAAGTTTTAAATTTCGCATCATTTCTATTTGTCTTATGTCATGATATGCTAAGGCCATGTATGAGACCCCTTCAGGGTTGACTACGCCGTGTTACATTTAGTGGGTACCCTTGGGTCGTGACAAACTTGGTAATCAGAGCACAAGTATTAGAATGATTCTAGGAGGATGTCTCATAAGCCAAGTCTAGTAGAGTCTTGTTTAAGAGTGTGAAGCGCGCCACATTTATGAATGAGGGGCTATAAGATGTATAGTAAATCACACTTCTTTCATTACTCTTTAGTCGTGCATTAGAGTTTTAACTTTATAAAGTTCTTTTCCTAACCCTTCTCTTGTGTCTTCAGGATATGAATACAAGAAGGGAAGAGGAGAATGTAAATGAGGGAGTTCCTCCCCAAGATCCCCAAGATCCTCAAGTTCCTCAAGGTCCTATTGATGAGTGGGCTATGACAAATATGGAAATAAGGTCGGCTCTCCAAATATTGACCCAAGCCATGACGACCCAAGTTAATAGGTATACTAGGACTCATGTGAACCCTAATGTGAATACAGCCGCTTCAAGGATAAGGGACTTTGCAAGGATGATTCCCCTCGAATTTCATGGCTCAAAAGGGGGAGAGGATCCTCAAGAGTTTATGGAGGAGGTCTACAAAATACTTGACATCATGGGAGTGACTTCGGTAGAAAATCAGAGTTGGCTGCTTATCAATTGAAAGGTGTTGCTCAAATATGGTATAAACAATGGAAAGATAATAGGCCGGTAGGAGCGGGTCCCATAGAGTGGGAAGTGTTCAAATCTGTGTTTCTTGCTAGATACTTTCCCCGAGAATTGAGGGAAGCTAAGGTTGAGGAATTCATTAATCTTCATCAAAGGAATATGAGTGTGAAAGACTACCCCCTAAAATATACTCAATTGTCCAAGTATTCTCCATCTTTGTTGTCGAATTCGAGGGAAGAGATGAGTAGGTTTTTGACGGGTGTGTCTGACTTGATTGAGGAAGAATGTCGTTCGGCTATGCCCCATGATAATATGGATCTCTCACGTCTCATGGTATATGCACAATAAATTGAGGAGTCAAGACATAGAAAGAAGAATAGAGAGGTGAAGAGAGCAAGGACTGATGATGGAAATTTTT
The DNA here is from genome assembly GCA_036250505.1 of Solanum acaule. Classification (NCBI taxonomy): domain Eukaryota; kingdom Viridiplantae; phylum Streptophyta; class Magnoliopsida; order Solanales; family Solanaceae; genus Solanum; species Solanum acaule. The sequence goes on along the minus strand of JAJOOR010001439.1, from coordinate 16,346 downwards.
CCAAGGGTAAGTCTGAGGGTCAAAGGCGACCAAGGTTGAAGCGAAGGTTCTCCAACTAAGGCTCCTCTAGTTCTCTAAGGGTCAACAAATATAGAGTGCCTAACCCTAAGCCTCAAGGAGGCAATAGTGGTTGATCTTCTATGGTGAGGCCTACTTGTGCTAAGTGTGGTAAGAAACATGATGGTAAGTGCCTAGTTGGCACGGATGGTTGCTATAATTGTAGGAAGAGTGGTCATATGATGAGGGATTCTCCCATGCTTAAGGCTCAAGGAAGAGAGCGCAAGCAAGTTCCTCCTAGCGGTTCAAATTCTGATTCTCCCAAGAAAAACCGCTTTTATACTCTTCAAACACGAGGTGACCAAGAGAGTCCCCGGATGTGGGGACCGGTATGTTGAAAGTTTTGTTTATTGATGTGTATGCTTTATTGGATCCCGGTGCTACTTTGTCTTTTGTGATGCCTTATGTGGCTATGAGGTTTGATGTTCCCCCGAAAGAACTATTAGAACCTTTTTCGGTTTCCACCCCGGTTGGTGATTCTGTGGTGGCTAAGAAGGTTTATAGAAGATGTCCCATAGAGTTACTCTTTTTGACTTGATAGAACTTGACATGTTAGATTTTGATGTGATTCTTGGTATGGATTGGTTGCATGCATGTTATGCCTCTATTGATTGTAGAACCTGGATGGTTAAATTCCTATTTTTGAATGAGCCTATTTTAGAGTGGATGGGTGGAAATTCAATGCCTAGAGGTCAATTTGTTCCTTGTCTTAAAGCTATAAAGATGATCTCCAAAGGGTGTGTCTACCATATTGTTAGGGTGAAGGATGTTGTATCTGAAACTCCTCCTCTAAAGTCGGTTTCGATAGTGAATCAATTTTTGGAAGTTTTTCCTAATGATTTGACCGGTATTCCTCCCGAGCGGACAATAGATTTTGATATTGACCTTGTTTCAGATATGCAACCTATCTCCATTCCTCCTTATAGAATGGCTCCAGCGGAGTTGAAAGAATTGAAAGAACAACTAAAGGATTTGCTAGACAAGGGCTTTATTCAACCGAGTATCTCTCCATGGGGCGCTCTAGTATTATTTTTTAGGAAGAAGGATGGGTCTCTTAGAATGTTCATTGATTCTCATCAATTGAACAAAGTGGTCATTAAGAACAAGTATCTTCTTCCGAGAATTGATGACTTGTTTGACCAACTTCAAGGGGCTAGTTATTTCTCTAAGATTGATCTTCGTTCGGGCAATCACAAATTGAGGGTGAGAGGGGTGGATTATCCCAAGACGACTTTCCGAACAAGATATGGTCACTATGAGTTCCTAGTAATGTCCTTTGGTTTGACTAACGCTCGGGTGACGTTCATGGACTTAATGAATAGAGTGTTCCGCAATATCTCGACATGTTTATGATAGTGTTTATCGTTGATATCTTGATATATTCAAATAGTGAAAAGGAGCATATTGACCATTTGAGGGTGGTATTGCAAGTCCTTAAGGAACATCAACTTTTCACAAAATTTAGCAAATGTGAGTTTTGGCTAAGGTTCGTAGCGTTCCTTGGTCACACTGTCTCAAGCAAGGGTATTGAGGTAGATCCTAAGAAGACGGATACAGTCAAGAGTTGGCCTAGACCTCTTACTCCTTCCGACATTAGAAGTTTTTTGGGTTTGACCGGTTACTATAGAAGATTTGTTGAGGGGTTTTCTTCCATTGCTTCTCCTTTGACGACCTTGACTCAAAAAAAGCTAAATTTGTGTGGTCGGAAAATTGTGAGAAAAGTAATCAAGAATTGAAAGATAGACTTACTTCCGCCCCGGTGTTGACCTTACCAGAGGGTACGGATGGTTTTGTGGTATATTGTGATGCCTCTAGAGTTGGATTGGGATGTGCATGCAAAATGGTAAAGTGATTGCCTATGCTTTAAGGCAACGTAAAATCCATGAGATGAATTATCCGACCCATGATCTTGAATTAGCGGTGGTTGTGTTTGCCTTGAAAATATAGAGGCACTATCTATATAGGGTGCATGTTTATGTGTTCACCGACCACAAGAGTCTCCAATATGTGTTTTGCCAAAAGGACTTGAATCCTAAGCAACGAATGTGGTTAGAACTATTAAAGGATTATGACACGAGTGTCCTTTATCACCTCGGCAAAGCTAATGTGGTAGCAGATGCTCTTAGAAGATTGTCCATGGATAGTGTGACTCATATAGAGGATGAAAAGAAAGAATTGGTTCGTGATGTGCATAGGTTGTCCCGGCTAGGTGTTCATCTAGTGGATTCCACCAAGGGTGGTTTCACGGTCCACAATGGTTGTGAATCGTCCTTTATGATGGATGTTAAGGCAAAGCAAGACCTTGATCCTATATTAGTTGAATTGAAAGAGTCGGTACTCCGGAAGTTCGTTAAGGCTTTCTCCCAAGGGGGAAATGGGGTGCTTAGGTACCAAGGTCGGTTATGTGTTCCGAATGTTGATGGCTTGAGAGAGAAAATTCTAGAAGAGGCTCATAGTTCTAGATATTCTATTCATCCGAGATCCACCAAGATGTACCGTGATCTATGGGAAGTCTATTGGTGGAATGGTATGAAGAAGGATATAGTGGGTTTTGTAGCCAAGTGTCCGAATTGCCAACAAGTTAAGGTCGAGCACCAAAGGTCGGGAGGCTTGTCCCAAGATATAGATATTCCCACTTGGAAGTGGGAGGATGTGAACATGGACTTTATAGTGGGTTTGCGTCGTACCCGAAGGCAACATGATTCTATTTGGGTCATCATAGATCGAATGACAAAATCGGCCCACTTCATTCTCGTCAAGGTTTCTTTTTCAGCGGAAGACTATGCCAAAATGTATATCAAAGAGATAGTGAAGTTGCACGGGGTTTCTTTTTCTATTATTTCGGATAGGGGTACTCAATTTACTTCACACTTTTGGAAAGCATTCCAAAAAGGGCTTGGTACTAAGGTTAAGCTTAGCACGACTTTTCATCCCCAAACCGATGGGAAAGCGGAATGTACCATCCAAACCTTAGAGGATATGGTAAGGGAATGTGATATAGACTTCAAAGGTAATTGGGATGACCATCTACCATTAATAGAGTTTGCCTACAACAATAGTTACCACTAAAGTATTGTCATGGCTCATTTTGAAGCCTTGTATGGTAGGAGGTGTAGGTCTCTAGTCGGTTGGTTTGAAGTAGGTGAAATTGCTCTAATTGGTCCCGAACTAGTTTATGAGGCCATTGAGAAAGACCGACTCATTAGAGAGAGGATGAGAACATCCCAAAGTCGACAAAAGTCTTATGCCGATGTTAGAAGAAGGGATCTATAATTCGAAGTTAATGATTGGGTCTACTTGAAAATCTAATCTATGAAAGGTGTGATGAGGTTTGGCAAGAAGGGAAAACTTAGTCCCCGGTATGTGGGCCCATATCAAATTTTAAAGCGAATTGGGAAAGTTGCCTATGAGTTAGACTTGCCAAATGAGTTAGCTCCGGTTCACCCGATATTACATGTTTCCATGCTTAAGAAGTGTATTGGAGATCCGGTATACATTATTCCCTTAGAAGGGTTGGGGGTTGATGAGAGTCTATCATATGAGGAAGTTCTGGTAGAAATCCTAGACCGGTAATTTAAGAGATTGAGAAACAAGGAAATAGCTTATGTGAAGGTTTTATTGAGGAATCATTTAGTTGAGGGTGCGACTTGGGAGGCCGAGGCCGATATGAAGTCTCACTATCCTCATCTCTTTCCTTTTACTCCTATTCAAGCTTGAGGTAAGTAGTTCTCTTGAGTTTTAGTGTTTTGGGAGTCATGTGTGTTGTAGGTGTTTTCCCATGATTTCCTTATGTTATGCATGTTCTTGATGAAATTCATGTTTAGTAAGAAAATGAGTTTTCATGATTTATGTTCCTCATGTTGATTGTGCATTTAGTACGAGTTGCCTATATGACTTCATGAGTTGAATTGATGAACATGCTTTAGTATGCTTTTGAGAAGTAATTGAATATTGGCTTCATGATACCGTGTTGAGCATGCTTTTAGTTGGAGAAGGTAGTTTCTCCTATGAATATGAGAAATATTGAGTTTAATGCATAATGGGTGGTTAGATGTAGTTCCTACTTCCTTGTGTTGCATTAATTATGTTTGAGACGGAGTTGATGTATCCTCCTTGACTTTTGCCTTATTTTGATGTTTCATGCATGATGGGCTGCTAGTCTTGAGTCTTTACTTCCGTAAGGTGTCTAGATCGTCATTCGAGGATGAATGTTCCCAAGGGGATATATTGTAACACCTCAAAATATTCTAAGGCAAGGGTCTAAGGAAGGGTACAAGGATGGTGAAAGAGTCCACGGCTGGTGAACCTGTCCTTGAACCCAAGCCTTGTGAAAAATATTCTAAGACAAGGGTCTAAGGAAGGGTTCAAGGATAGTGGAAGAGTCCACGGTCGGTGAACCCATCCTTGAACCCAAGCCTTGTGAAATATATTCTAAGGAAGGGTTCAAGAACGGAGGAAGAGTCCACGGCTGGTGAACCCATCCTTGAACCCAAGACTTGTGAAAAATATTTAAGGCAAGGGTCTAACGAAGGATTCAAGGACAGTGGAAGAGTCCACGGCCGGTGAACCCATCCTTGAACCCAAGCCTTGTGAAAAATGTTCTAAGGCAAGGGACTAAGGAATGGTTCAAAGACCATGGAGGAGTCCACAGTCGGTGAACCCATCCTTGAACCCAAGCCTTGTGAAAAATATTCTAAGGAAAGGTTCTAAGGAAGGGTTCAAGGACGGTGGAAGAGTCCACGCCGGTGAACCCAAGCCTTGTGAAAAATATTCTAAGGTAAGGGTTCAAGGACGGTGGAAGAGTCCACGATCAGTGAACCCACCCTTGAATCCAAGCCTTGTAGAACATTTTTCTAAGGCAATGATTCACGGATGTGTCCACGGCTAGTAGAATGGTCCACGGATGGGTCTGATGGTAGACCCATCCGTGGAGAGTTACTTAGAAAAAATTACAGGCCTCTGGATCACGAGGGCATTTACTGGTCGTGAATCAATGAATGGCCGGTGAAAGCCTTCCTTGAAAGGTACCCGTCAATTAAAATTTTCAAAGGTTATATGGGTCAGTTCCTATGCATATAATACCTAAACTAGATCATTTTAATCCTAATCCTAGGCCCTATACAAGTCATTTTAAGTCAAAATAAACCCATTCACATCATTTTTCATAAATACCCAAATCAAATCAAAAAGTTCATCTTCCTCACAATATTTCTCTCTCTAAAACCCAAAGAAGAAGAAGAAGAAGAAGAGTAGAATTGGAGCTAGAGCTAGAAGAAATCAAGGCTTTTTCCCCAAATTCTTTGGAGATTCATCATTGAGGTATGGTAGCTCTTCATCTATGGGTAGATTTCACCCATAGAGTCCCTTTAAAACTAGATTTCAAATCTTACAATTTCCCAAAAAGCTAGGGCTTTACTCCAATGCCATGTGTTCTTTTCAAAACCAATTTCAATAGTTGATTTATGTTTGGTTATGATTGAATTGATGATTTATTGTTGATTTATGATTAAATCCCCTCAAGAACCCATGAATTCCCCATATTCCTAAATTTTTATCTTGTGATGTGGGTTGATTGATTATAGAAGCATATGAATAGATTGTGTTTAGATTGATTGAGTTAATTGAATCATGTTATTATCCATATCTATTATATAAATTCTAGATGTTTGGGTTGAATGTGATTCATGGTCATTGAAGGGAAATTTATGAGAATTGTACATGAATATGAGAATTGTGCATGTGCATTAGGATTCACCTTGAGAGTGAAGATCCTATGACTATTGTGTAATTATGGTATTGTTGAAAGTTCATTCTCCCCAATACCCTTACACATGACTATGCATGAAATGTCTATGACTATAATGATCTTGTTGTGTTGATTGAAAGCCTATTCTCATGAACACACTATGAACATGATGTGAAAGGTTAACTCACATAATGATGATTCTAAGATTGAAAGGCTATTCTCACCTCTTGAATCTATGAGCTATATCATGAAATCATATTGGATTGATTGTTAGTGCATTCTTCCATAAACATGAACTTAAGTCGAGACTTAATATAAACTTAAATGGAATTATGCGTAGCACCGAGTGAATATGGAAATCAGATGAAAGCTTTTACGTCAGTTAGTCCGGCTTTCAAATGGGTTCCTTTTACGCCAGTTAGTCCGGGTTCCCAAACAGTTATCTCATGAGATGGAAACCTTTTACTTCAGTCATTCTGGGTTTCTAGAAGCAATCTCCCTATCCCGTAACTATTCCCCACATAGGTCTTTAGCTAGTGGATCCACTTAAGCTATCAAACATGAGTTCTACCGGATTCCATGTAGCTCATATGGTCTATGTTGGTTAAGGTTATATTTCACTACATGACAAGAATATGAACTATGACAAGAACATGAACATGAACTATACTTATGACTTCTCAAGGAGATCTACTTATTGTGAGTGGGGGTATGGGACTTCATTCATGCATTGCACAAGTAGACCTTGAGAGGGGTTATAGTGTGGTTCTCTTATGCTATGAAGATATATGAATTATGCATGCTTAACATGGATTATTGCTATGAGTGGCTTTCCTTGATATGAATTAATGAACATGAATGTATCATTGTCTATGAGTATTGGCTATGATAAGGTCAAAGCATGATTTGTATGACTATGGTGGCCTAAAAGTGGTACTTAGTATTAGATGGGATTGTGGGATCTTAGCTATGCATTGCACAAGTATAGCTTAGGGTTACTTGTGAGATTGTTTGACTTATGTTTTTATACTAATGTGCATGATGACTCTTAAACTTGATAAAGTGCATGATTTAAACTAAATTGTCCTTTTTTGGCATGTTTAAAGGATTTTATGCATGGCTATCATACTTGGTGCATTTTTGTCCTAATTCATATTTTCTACATTTTTCTATAAAGTGTAGGGTTCGGTTGTTGAGGTGTGCACTCCCTATTGTTCAAAGCTTGGATTTATTCTCTCCACTCTTTTGGTGAGTCCTAATGGTTCTAGAACGGAAGTTGTTCATTTCTAAGTTTCTTTCATACATTCTAGTTTGAGAGTATGTTTTAAAGGGCTGTGACCCTATTTTGGTGAGTCCTAATGGTTCTAGGACGGAAGTTGTTCATTTCTAAGTTTCTTTCATACATTCTATTTTGAGACTATGTTGTAAAGGGATGTGACCCTATTGATACTCGATTGTATTAGATGGCTTATTGAGATAATGTCTAGACCTCCATTTGATTTTATGAAAGACTTAGATTGTAAAAAAATTTAAATTCCACATCATTTCTATTTATCTTATGTCATGATATGCTAAGGGCTTGTATGAGACCCCTTCGAGGTTGAGTATGCCGTATTCCATCTAGGGGTATCCCTGGGTCGTGACATTTATTATATGTTTTTCTTATTACTTGTTGTATATAATTGTGTTATCTTTTGAGCTCAGTCGCTCGATGCCTACTAAGTACTATTTGTGGTACTCATACTACTCTTATGCAACCTGTAGATCATAGTTTGGGTTTTGCCATAGATTTGGATTTATGCGAAGCACCTTAAAGTTCTAATACTAGGGTGAGTCCTCGAATTCATAGTTATTTGTTTTCATTTGTTTTGGCTAGGCTTAGTCTTTATATTATATTGAGAGACATCTTGTACTCATTTTGTTTTTTTAAAAGCCATGAACTCTTATTTTCATTATATACTCGATTACTGACTAATGTCAGGTTTTGGGATGCTTCCTGTATTACATTTCTTTTGATTACCCTTTCTTCGCTTGGTTATAAGCTTTATGCTTCTTGTTGTTAATTGTTGCTTGGTAGCCCGTTGCCTATGGCTCCTGGTTAAGAGTTAGGCGTACCTATTGGTTGGGCATAGTAGGTGCCATCATGACGTAAAAAATGGGGTCGTGACTGGAAGGATGAAGAGGTGCTAATTACCTACTTTTATGACCTTTTACGCCTGTGTTGAATGCCATTATGAGAAATAAAGGGAAGACTACTTGTTTATAAAAAAGAATTAATGATTTTGATTATATTACTTACTCTTTTAGGACTTACTACAGAGCCATTTAATTATTTTTTCCTCCTTTAGTTAGAAGACTTATATCTCAGTAATCAACTTCTTTAGTGATTGTGATAAACTCCTTCGGTAGAATTTCAATAGATAAAGTAGAAAAGATTTTTCTTTTCAGTTCATTCCTAGCAACTTCTCCTTTAATTTTTTAAATCCTCTTGTGAGGAAAAGCACATGGTTGAGAATCTTGATCAGAGCAAGGCCACAGAAATGGTGTTTCTTTTAGAATTGACTTCAGACAATATGTTAGAAGAAAACTTTTGTTTGGTATCATGGGATCATCAGAAAGAAAGTAACATGATATATGTTGTGAACCAAACTGGCTACATGTTGGCCTATGGCTTGAAGGGTTAAATGAGACTGATCCATTTAAGATTATTGGGAAGATTAAAATGTTGGGGAGTTTGATTTGGGATCCAGACCCAATTATAAATTGGTTAAATAGGTCTTGGAGTCAATACGAAAGAGTTATGCATATTGAAGAAAAATGTTTGCTCATCTCCTCTTCTTCTACAGTCTAAAAGCTTCTCGTCCAAATTCTTATCTCTATCTTAGTTACTTATTATTTCAATATTTCCATTGTAATTCAATCGCTTTAGTATTGCAATTATGATTCTAAAGTTGTAATTGCATTCCAATAGTCTAATTAATATAGTGAGGAACTTTGGTGAATTCTAATTTTGATAAGATTAAAATTCAGCGTGGCTAAGGGCCAATGGTTAATGATACAAGAATGAACTTGTGCAATTCATATCAGCATTAGTACAATGCTTTCAAAAGAGTTGAAGTAGCTCAATAATTAAATAATTCGTCAGCATCCACTGATTAGGAAGCTGACCATCCACGTCATGCTGAGGATAATTCTGATTCACACGCTCTTATTCATGACATTGGGCGTGACATGTCTATATGTTGTCTCATTATTTGCTCTAGGTTAGATTACAGTGTCATGGCATCTTTAATAATAGTTTCACTCATTAATCATGAGTGGAGAACTTTATAGATTACGGCAACAAAATGGTGTGATTGAGCATTGGGTTTATTTCTCCTGTCAGGTTCTTGAATGGGATATTTTTGACCCCCCACCACTGTCATTGGATGCATCTTCCAACTATAGATCCCGTGAATGATTTGTTTTCTCTAATAAGGAGTTTTTTGCAGTTAGCATAGAACTGCTTGTGTTTGGAAAGGAGATATTGTCACATGTTGTTCATCGTTATAGTTTATTGACAAACATGTGGTCATATGGAATGTGGATGAATGCACCAAGATGTTTCTTTGGTCTTGCCAACCTTGGGGAGATTGTTATTTAGCTGGTGGTTGTGACTCACGAGGCAATATCTTCAGCTTAGCTGAACTTTATAATTCAGAGGCAGGATCATGAAAGAGTTTATTGAGAATGAACAAGCCACATAAGAAGTGTTACGGGTATTCATGGATGGAAAGTTTTATGTCATAGGAGGCATTGTAGGAGCTAAATCAAAGTGGTTGACTTGTGAGGAGGAATATGATCTGGAAATGAGAACATGGACTGAAATCCAAAACATACCTACTAATACAGTTAAGAATGATACACATGCTACATATGGAGCACTTCATTTGGTGGTTGTCATAAATGATGAATTTTATCCTGCTGATTATTGTAACATGGAGGTGAGGAAGTATGACAAGCAAAGTAAAGTACGGGTAACCGTAGGACAACTGCCTTGAATCGCAGCTTCTATGGATGGTTGGGGTTTGGCTTTTCAAGTTTGTGGTGATAAGTTACTAGTAATTGGAGGGCACAGGGATGCAGGTGCAGAATATAATGAAGTGAATTCATGTGTTCCAAGTGAAGGGACAATACGATGGAACTTGATTAGCCAAAAGCAATCTAGTAGATTTTGTATAATTATGTTGTTATGCAATCAAGATCGCTTTCAGCCAAGCAATTCCATTGTAGTGCCACTTCACTTGGAACACATGAATGCACTTCAATATATTTTGCACCTGCATCAATGTGCCCTCCAATTACTAGTAACTTATCACCACAAACTCGAAAATCCAAATCCCAACCATCCATAAAAGCTACTCTTTCAGGCAGTTGTCCTACGGTTACCGTACTTTACTTTGCTTGTCATACTTCCTCACCTCCATTTTACAATAATCAGCAGCATAAAATTCATTATTTACAATAATCACCAAATGAGGTGCTCCATATGTAGCATGTGTATCATTCTTATCTGCATTAGGAGGCATGTTTTGGATTTCAGTCCATGTTCTAGTTTCCAGATCATATTCCTCCTCACAAGTCAACCACTTTGATTTAGCTCCTCCAATGCCTCATATCATAGAAAACATTCCATCCATGAATACCACTTAACACTTCTTATCTGGCTTGTTCATGCTCAATAAGCTCTTCCATGATCCTGCCTCCGAATTAAAAAGATTAGTTGAGCTGAGGATATTGCCTCGTGAGTCACAACCACCAGCTAAATAACAATCTCCCCAAGACTAGCAGAACCAAAAAAACATCCTGGTGCATTAATCCACAATCCATATGAAACGTGTTTGTCAGTAAACTGTAACGGTGAATTACATGTAATAAGATCTCCTTTCCAAACACAAGCATTTATATACTAACTGTTAAAAACTCCTTGTTAGAGAAAACAAATCATTCACGGGGATTCATAGTTGGGAGTTGCATCCAATGAAAGTTATGGGGGTCGAAAACATCCCATTAAAGAACCTGGCGGGAGAAATAAAGCCAATGCTCAATCACACCATTTTCCCGCCACAATCTGTAAAGCTATCCGCTCTTGATTAATGAGTGAAAGCTATGATTTGGGATGTCATGGCACTGTAATCTGACCTAGAGCAAAGAATGAGAGAAAATATAGACATGTCATGGCCAATGACATGAATAAGAGAGTGTGAATTGGAATTATCCCCAGCATGATGCTGATGGCCAGCTTCATGATCGGGGGATGCTGAAAAATTATCCAATGATAGAACCACTTCATCTCTGTTGAAAGCATTGTACTTATTTGCCGATATGCTTTGCAGAAGTTCATTCTCATATAATTTACCAATGGCCCTTTGCCATACTGAATTTCAATCCTATCGAAATTATAAATCACCCAAACTCCTCACTATATAAATAAGAATATTGGAATATGATTAGAGCTTTAGAATCGTAATTCCAATACTCAAACAATTGAAATACAATGGAAACATTGAAATAATAAGTATCTAAGATAGAGACAAAAATTGGAATGAGAAGCTTTTAGACTCTAGAAAAAGAAGAGAGGAACAAACATTTTTTCTTCAAAATGCATAACTCTTTTTATGTTAATTGCAACACCTTTTTAACCAATTTATAATTGGGTATGGATCCCAAATAAAACTCTCAAATATTTTAATATGCCCAATAATCTTAAACTAATTAGTCTCATTCACCCCTTCCAGCAATAGGCCCTCATGTAGTCAGTTTGGTTCACAATATATTTCATGTTACTTTCTCTCTGATGATCCCATGATACCAAACAAGATTTGTCTTTGAACATGTCATCAGGATTCAATCCTAAAAGAAACACCATTTTCGCGGCCTTGCTCTAATCTGGATTCCCAACCATGTGTTATTTCCTAAAAAGAGGATTTAAACAATAAAAGGAGAAGCTGATTGGAATGAACTGAAAAGACCAGTCTTTTCTACTAAATTTATTGAAATTCTACTAAAGGAGCTTATCGGAATTACCAAAGCAGTTGATCACTAAGATGTAAGTCTTATTAACCAAAGGAGGAAAAAATAATTAAATGCCTCAGCAGAAAGTGCCAAAAGACTAAGTAATGTAATCTAGATTATTAATTTCTTTTTTACAAACATGTAGTCATCCCTTTATTGAGGTTAATGGCATTCAACACAAGTGTCAATGGTCAAAACATTAGTTAATTAGCACCTGATGAGCGGTAGATTTCCACTCATTTGAGGACTTTTTAGTTTAACTATTAGTGTCCTCAATGCCTATTTATGTCATATTTTGATGATATTTTGATGTTTTACAGCTATGAAGGTTAAGGGACAAGGAAAGGATGAATCTATGAAAAAAATGCCAAAACATTGAAAAGAGTGTATACTCTAAGCTGGTAGTCACATAATCAGATGGGTGTATCGCCCAAAGTGATCGTGTGCACATTTGAAAATATTTAAGGAAGGTTGGTGAACCAAAGTGGAAACGGCGATTCATCGAAGTTGTTGGGCGAGCTAGAAGTTCCATCGTCAAAGGTGATAGACTCCTGAGTTAGATTGAAGGTTGAATGGGCGAACAAGGATGTAATCAGAGATTCACCAAATGTGAAAGGACGACTCGATCGAGTTCGCCAATTGAGGTACAAACATCTGAGGCTTAAAGCAAATGAAAGGCGAGCTAAAGAGTAAATAACGATCAGCTGAATCAGAAAAGCGAGCACGACTAACATTGCTAAACATGTCGTGCCTGGAATTTCACACTAATTTTTGGGGAAATTAAAAATACCCCAAAGGATAGAAAATGGATCTTGTATTTTCTCTTTCGAAAAGTTCATCTATTCGAGGTTTTATTGATGTTTTGAACTTTTTACCCTTTCTCTTTAGTTTTGGGTTTTTGAACAACTCTTCTAATTGACAATTGAGAGTTGAAATTGAAGTAGGTTTTGAAGATTATTGTATCGTATCATCAACACATTAAATGTTGAAAATATCATTGGTATAATTTCTTTTAATTTAGTAAGTCTTGTGTCTTGCTCTATTTCACTATTATACATTCATGGATTTGAGTTATTTAGAATGGAATTAATTCATGGGCTAGGATTTCAAACTTAGTCCTAGTTTAGATCTTCGATTGATGCTTGAAAGAGATCATTTGAAGTGGGTAAAGAGCTTGATGCCTACAATTTATGTTTGATTGTTGTAGTTTGCTTGAAAGAGAAATTGTGGCTCAATTCTAATTGCCAAATTTGCTCGAAAGGTATATTTTAGTAAGGTATTAGGTTGATTTGTGTTTTACATAGATGAGACTGAATCCATGTCTTACAACAAATCGACTCCATAGAAGATAAGACCAGACCTTTAATTTGCGAATAGTAGCGATCAACTCCGTAGAGGATCATGAGTAGCCAAAACAATGCAAGAAAAGGCATCAATGCGTTGGCTAGTCAAGTAAAAACTGAGCACATATCACAAGCCTCTAATGTCCTAAGTAGAATTGAAGCATCTCAACGATGCCTCATAATTCATGAAATCAATAAATCTAGTTATCTAGGTGGTACGACTCCCATTAAAGCCAATGTAGAAGAAAAGCTGAGTGAAAACACTATTTCTCCATGAATGATAATGATGAGCCAATGCATGAGACAAGATCGTACCATAAAACACGTGAGTATGAACAAAAAAGGCACTAGAAATAAAATAAAAAATAAGTCCAATCAAACCACGCTACCGAGGAGGAGAGTACTTGTTTGGAATTCAATTGGTCCTCAAACACGATCTCGGACCCAACAATATTGTCAATGGATCATACCAATCCTACCGCTAAACAACAAGCAAATGGACTAATAAAAGCTACTGAGTAAATCAAAGAGGGAGAAAAACTCAAGGGACAACGCCTTACTATAACCATACCACTCCAGTCCATGACTAAGCACAACTAGTGCCAACCTATGGCTACGACGAGCCACCGAAGTCTCAAGCACCAACACAAGATGAACAACCCAATACAAGCCCTAGAGAGAGTAATTCACAACTACAAAGGCGATAAAACACAGTCTAAGGCATCTAATGCTCAAACCTCGCCTAAGGCCATAAGTATCAAACCTAGCCTAAGGCCATAAGTATCAAACCTAGCCTAAGGCCATAAGTATCAAACCTAACAAGGACAAACATGTTAATCTATACCAAAAAAGAGGCTACAAGCCTAAACTAAGGATCTCGCACCCACATAAGGACCGAATCTCCTACGAAATAAAGAAATGATAGATTGAATAGTAGGGGAACTAATATGCAACAAATATAATCCTAAATCACATGTAATCTATACTATACATTATCTAAAATGCCTAATCCAGAAAAAAGACTGAAGCCTACCTCAAAGCCAATCACGCGCGCTATGAATCCACTGCACATGAGCTATCCACTTATGAAATGCCTCTGGACAATGCCATGCTATCAAATTATTGATCACAATGTCATTACAAATGTTTGGACACTAAATTTGCAATAGTTGTAAACAGATCCAAAATTGAGTCAAAATAAGAATGTAGAACCCACACGAAGAATCCCAAAATTGATTTTATCAAAATGTCAAAAATAGCTTAAGGAACTTGTTCCCCAAAATGGGATTAATCCGAGCTCAAAAATGTGCTAAAACTGCACATGCAATACAATCACCATTAAAGCTCAAAAATAAAGCTTAGGCATCCCCTTAGGGGAAGAAATTACCTCAAAACGACAACTTCCCGGCTTCCTTAATCACTCCAACACGTAGCCATGCAAAAACCCAAACCAACGCAACTGAAATCAGCTCAATAGGAGCTCTATATCTCAAGAAATCAAGTTCGGGAAATGAGGGCTGAAGCTGGAATTCAGGATTTGAATAGCAGCAATCTGGTCGCTATAAGTCAAACTCAGTCGCCAAAAGCCTAAATTATGGTCAATAAAACTGTCTTAGCAACACTATATTTTCTATTTTTCGAAATCTCTGGACGGACCCTCAGGATTAATGCAGGACCAAATGAAAATAAACCAGATATGCTACCCCACTAAATTTGGCAAACCAGACTCAACAGAACCATCAAAACTTCCATTTGAGGTTTTCTCATCAAAAATTGGCTTCAATCTGAGGTTGTCTCATCAAAAAGAGGGTCCCACACCCAAGCTCCATTTTTAGTCAAAATGGACAAAAGGGATTGGAATGAAATTACAAACCTCAGGAACTACACGAAGGGTCTTCCATGATAAAATCAACATTACGAAGCTAACCATGCTGACAAAATTCTCATCCAAGCACATTTACCAAGAATATTGACCAAAGTCAAACTTTGGCTTAAGCTTCAAAATTAAAACATCTAACGTCACAAACTCGCACCAAAAGCCTTGGGGCCCAAACCAACCATGCCCCTAGCCTAAATTGCCCTTACAGAGCTAATGAAACCATTAGAATTGCATTCTAATGTTGTATTCTTAAAATTTTAACTAAAATCAATTGTTCAAGTTTCACAGGCTCCAAAATACAGATACTTTCACAAAGAAAAAATGAATGACCCAGCGACCGAACTGACAGTCCTGTAAAGTCAGAAATGACTTGTGCTCGCTACAAGAAAGCTCTAAATGCTAAAAAGATCGAAAAATAGGAGAAATGACCTGGAGCGTCATTACAACATCCACTACTAAAAGGACTTACTCCATGAAAGTAGAAGGACATTTATAGCCTAAAGGCATGAAAAGATGAGGATATTGGGTTCACATTCTCCACCAAATTGTAACGACCCGAGAGCACCCCCTAGTCGTTACCGGCGTATTCAACCTCGAAGAGGTCTTATACAGGCCCTTAGCATTCATCATAACATGTATCATAGAATAAAATCACGAAAAATTTAAAACTTTTACTTGGAAGTTCAACTTCACTTCATATATGAAAAATAGAATCTAACTTCGTCACAATGTACCATTTAGACATAGAAGTATCGAAAATGGGACTTAGCCCTTACATCAATAAGAAGTCTTGAAATAGGAAGGTACAACAATGCATTTTAACATAAGCAAAGAACTAAACATAGAAGCTAGATCATAGGGTCTTGTCCTCGGACTTTAGGACTCACCAACTTGGGGAAGCAACTCCAAGTGTCTTGAGAAGTAAGCTTGAATCCTCAACGGCCCAAACCTAAATGTTTGGGGAAAAAGGGAGAAATATGGGTTAGTGCAACACACGTACCAAGTATGGCTACTATGCATAAAAACCATTGAAACATGCATAAAAGGACATTAAGTCAAAACATGTTTTTTACCAAGTAAATCCAATATGCACACAAAGTAAGCATCATAGTCCAACCCAACATAATATCATCCCAACATGTAGACAACCCAAGCAATACTAGTGCAACGCAAAGAATAGAACCCCATAACCCTATTCAAAGCCAAGTATCACATTAAGCAACCTACTTCATGCATACATTCATAAGATCATATTTCATCATAACTT